>PNEQ01009520.1:32385-52250 GCA_003012365.1 Medauroidea extradentata
CCACAGATGAGTAAGGTATTGTGTCGTGAAAGCAGGTCTGCACAGGCGCGCAGCACTTGGGCAGTACTTCCCCACAGATGAGTAAGGTATTGTGTCGTGAAAGCAAATCTGCACAGGCGCGCAGCACTTGGGCAGTACTTCCCCACAGATGAGTAAGGTATGGTGTCGTGAGAGCAGGTCTGCACAGGCCCACAGCACTTGAGCAGTTCTTCCCCACAGATGAGTATGGTATTGTGTCGTGAAAGCAGGTCTGCACAGGCGCGCAGCACTTGGGCAGTACTTCCCCACAGATGAGTAAGGTATTGTGTCGTGAGAGCATGTCTGCACAGGCCCGCAGCACTTGGGCAGTACTTTCCCACAGATGAGTAAGGTATTGTGTCTTGAGAGCAGGTCTGTACAGGCATTCGAAATATCCCCCTCCCCTCCTCAACATCCTCCTCCTCCGCCCCCTCACCACTCCACCACACCAAACTGCACACCAATCCTCTAGTCAGCAAGGTATTTCAATATCTCTCTCGATCTCGCCACTCTAATGTCTTGCTAATGAGGATGGGAGATGAGTCATGCCTCGTGGCAGAGTTGCGAGGAAATCCAAATGTATGTTACGACACCACATGTTTGAACATTTCTACCTTGTAGCTTTCGAGTCGAAAGAGCTTATCTCGCACAAGTCTTGTACAACAATCCTAGAATATATATATATTTTTTTCGTACTTTATCTCGTAAGTAGTAGTAACAGATGATTTCAGACACACAAACTTATTTGTTCCTACTTTATTTTTCCAAAGACCTGTATTTATATTGTTTGGTAAATATCCACTGTTTTCATACAAGTAGTATTAGTAATATACAGTAAACTATTTAAGGAAATATTATTTCAAAGGAACTACTAAATTGCTAGGAAATAAAAGCAATGAAAATTCATGTGAACATGTTTATCTTTTTTTCTCCATATAATACACATATACACATACATCAAGCTCACATCATTACCCATCATATTCCAGAATCAAGTTTTATAAACACCATACAGAATTACCAGACACAAATATTTACATACATCATTATTCATGGTCTTCGAGTACTTTTAAAATGTATTTGAGTATAGCACGTACATTTTTTCATACCAAGGAAGTAAGGTAATCCTCTCCTACGACAGGACACATAAATGTAGATCACCAACGACATCTTGTCTATCCATGGTTGTCTGGGCCCCAACACCGTAACTTAGAGTTTGGTCATCAACTGTAGTGTCGTCACAGTATGCAGAGGCGACTTCAGTCTCGGAGAGATCGGGTGGCAACATTAATTGCTTTTGCAGCAGTGCATGAGCTACAATGTCTTCATTGGAGGCAGGAAGAGGTATATTGCTCCGAATGTTGAAGACAGCACATTTACCTTCAGGGTAGCAGCCAATCATCTCTTGACAATGTTCCCAACTCGTAGGATAATACGCATACCACCAATGTTCACCCAAGTTTCACACTTCAGTAGTTGCCTTCACTGTCCCAGTAAGAATATTCAACACACTGATCTCCAGGCTCTACGTGCTCGTAGTGCTCGGCAAGAGGCAAGCGCTGCATGTTGTCACGTTGATGGTCTACAGAGAACTGAGCATCTTCACAAAATGGTGGAGGAGTCTTGGCAGTGTACTGGGAAAAACCTACTTATCTTCTACATGGAACACTGGTACAATTTATCAAAATGTCCATATTTTCCTACACATACGACTGAAATGTCACTTGACGTAGCAGAACAAACTTTCAGAAATTTCTTCTTCATTTTCACTTGCAGACTCGTCATTACACGTTGCCTCCTCCATCTTGACTGATAATTAAGAATCACCTTCACTAACATATATTTATATTTTTATTTTGTAATATCCCTTCAAAAAAATTGCTGGTGAGAAATTAATATCTTGCAACACTATTTCTCTATACGCACGACACATGTGAGAAGCACAACCTGCTGTAAGGCATTGGGTATTTGTAGATGTTATTGCACTTACATTATGTTGCAGTCCATCACATTTATCCACAACAACACACTCTGGTGTCTCAACCCCTGATTTCATTTGGTACAGAGTCAATGGTAGTGGCAAAAATTGTTTGCATAAATTAACTGAGCGGTTAACACCTTCACATGCAAAACAAGCTGTGGCATTGCTGGTAGTGTGTGGTGAGAAGGGGTTGAACGTTACACGAAAGTGGTTGCCATCTCTACACATTTCAAAATAGGTTCTGTTCAGAATTTCTCCACTTCACTCTTCACTTGCAAACTGAATTTCATAAATTACCCACTGTTTGCTGCTGACAACATATGCATAGTTATCTTCCCAGGGCTCGAACATGGGGCGAGGTATAGTTTCCTCCTTGGTAGGGTTAGGATGTTAGTACTGGTTTGTAGTCTTGAAAATCATTGAAGTCTTCACAGTCAGTAAAGTTTACATTAATGTAGATGCGAGCTTTGTAAATAAAGTATTCATAAATGTCATTGCGAACTTTGCCACTAAAGTTTATATGACTGTTGTTGGGATCTTCAATCATTTTTCTACGTTTTTTGTAAGCCTATTGCCTGATATGTGAAAACAGAAAACTTTCAGTTCCATGGCCCCTGTACATGATGATGAGAGAACAGTACAGATTAACAAGTTGACTGTGATGACAGATGTACTGCTTGGAGGAATTCCCCCAAACTTTACCAACCAACCTAGGAGGTCCAGGAAGGGTAAACCAATAGGGTAAACCTATCAAGACAGCTCCTAGGCCAGCCAAGCAAAGAAAGGGGAAAACAGTACTAACGTGGACACAAGTTGTTGATCGGTGCTCCTTATTATAGGTCAGAGAAAGGGCCGAGTCTCCTTTGCCCAACACTTCACATTAAAGATTATTAATTTAAGATACCAAAGCAACACTAGGGCGCAAAAGGTAATAAATTGAAAGAATAAACTCACCCTAGGCGGAAAACTTGTCGGATTACGACATTACAAAACGATAAATAGCACTAAGCCTCTAGTTGATGTTTACACCATGATGTGTAAGAGACAACAAGGTCGAGACAAAGGAATGCCTAGAGGTTATAGGTCGGCATAGAGTCGTAGCTACTTAATGTTACCAAAATAGTATTTCCACAGTATCGAACAATACTTCCTGACATAATATTTTAAAACACACATGTGTTTTAATAATCAAAACATGGTATTTTAATTCAAATGTTACCAATAAAAATTTGTTTGATTCATTTGAAAATAAATATGACCCGATCATGATTAGAGTTGGTCAGACATATTACATAAGAACTGATCCATAACTATACCACACTGCATTAACTGCACATAAATAATTACCAGAATTTTTTTATAAAATAATAAGCAGTTTATTATTATTACGATTTCACCGAAAATTAAAGAAATACCCAGTGCTGGGGTGGAGTTACTTTGCCAAAAAAAAATATATATATATATCTAGTTACCACAACTAATAGTTGACTAGACAAAACAAAAAAACAAACAAATGAGCATATGCCAACAAACAGCACACAGATACACTTCTCACATCAGAGGCGTTCATGGAGACGTCCACCGAACTTTCCCTTTGTTCAAAATTTCAGTGTGGGTCCAGCCACTGCACCTTTCCACCCAGCGAATAACATGTTCATCACGTCTTAGTTCGTAGGAGATACAACTCACGCTGTTGCGGCGAATTATGATCTCACCTTTAATCCAATTGATAAGCTCCTCAAATGTGGAAGTAGGCTGGCTATCTAAACGGAGATGGAAAACTGGACAGTCTGCAAACTTGCAGGGGACAGGCATCACACTGAAAACATCTTCGTCGTTGATCCACAGAAAGTGTTCCAGTCCATTGCAGTATTCGAGACAATCTGGAAAACCAATAGGTGTGTAGTGCACTAGGTGAAAACCAACTTCCGCCTCGATGTAGACGTGAAACTCTTCTGGTCGAAATTGTTCACCGAGCCACGTGCTGTGTGTAATGTAGTAACTTGACCAAGCAGTAACTGTGAGGTCCCCACGTCCGGACCTACTATATACTATCTACTCTGACGTCACACTAGTTCACATCACCGATGTTCCTAAACACTACAGCCGTAACAGTTGCACGTTCAGGCGCGAACAGGTCAGGTCCCGCTCACACAACACGCAGCTATGTTCTGGCTGCTCGAACTTTGTGTTCAAGTAGCGAAGCGATGGACACTCGTACATACTTTGCAAGTCTATAATATTAACATTTTCATTGCTATAAATACTCAGCCATCTTTTCTGCTCCATCCCAGCTACAAAATCAACTTCTTCATCACCTATAATTTCAGTTAAAAATACCTTTAATATTCTCATAATCCTCATATCTATATTCCCAGTGTAGTCCATGATAATTTTTGTAAGCCATTTATTGGTGCATTTACTTTTCTTATCCAACAATTTCCAGTGAAAAAGAGGCAGGAAGCTATGTGTTGTCACTTTTCCATCCTGGTAGGCTATGCTAACCTCTTTAAGAATAAATCCGAGTTGAGACTGGAAGCCCTGGATTCTTGCGTACATGTCGACGTCCAGGATCGAACTGAGCTTAAGTTAGTATTTTCACCACTTTATCCCTTGCATTATATGTAGCCAAACTGTCGTGGATAATGAGAGCATAGGCCCGTGTGCTGGCAGGTATATTCTCCGCTGCAGTCATTTCAATGCGGCAATCAATTACTCCTGTGTTTATACGATAGTCTTGTTTACTTACGTCAAATACAAGGAGCGGGGCACTGTTCATAAACTCATCAGGTTCGAGTGTGGTCGAAGCTTCGTGCCCATAGTATGATTTCTGGAAATCAGCAAACATTTGGTATGCCAACATGAAAGAACCATTACTGAAGTTCGCATTCAGGTCCATGTATGGAAAACTGTCAGAGTTCAAATCAACTTTGGCATTCTTTATATTGATGTGATCAAACTTTGAGCGATCTGCACTTGTGGTATTCTGTCTTCCGGCCTGGAATGCTAGAATTATGTAGCGTGGTTTTTCCATTGTAAATGATGATTTAACATTCCAATTTACGTTTTGAGTCTGAGTAAGGACCGGACAAGTTTCCAAGCTCCACGAGCGGAAAGCTACATCTATATTCATTCCTTTCTCGAAACACTTGATCAGTTTTATTCTCTCTTTCATCTTTACATGAATATGTGGCAGGAGCCACTCTATCGATTGTAAAGAGAGTGTCACCACATCTGGGTTTTCTGCAGTATCCATTAAAGCATATGTCTGAGAATTAACTAAAAGTACACGGTCTAAGAGGTAGAGGTCTTGACACTGCGTATGCTCTCCAGCAAGAGAAAGTGACCCCTTCATGTCGCCGAGCACAGTAGTAATTTGGTGGACGATTTGTCTTGTTTACATCTCGCGTTTTAACATTTTTTGCAATTATTTACATAAAATAATTTTCATAAGGTAAGCTGATATAGTATATACATGTTCCATGTCCATAAATGCATTGGCATGTGTGGAACTGTTTATAAAAGTAGTCTGAAGAAATATATTGTGTATTATTGTTTTAGTGAACACATTCGAACAAAAGCTATATTTCGTGCCCTACAAAATTTGAGAAACGTTGCAATGTGCATCTACATGTATAATATTGAAAAATAAAATTTTATTGTTGTAAAATTGTGTTCCAATACAATATTACGTTCCCATTTTTTCTTCGATATATTACTCGCAATTCCGGTAACAACTTCACATTTTAAGCCAAGCCAAATACAAAAACAAGTCAAATCTTCCACCAAATTACTACTAGCGCTCGGCGACATGAAGGAGTCACATTTTATTCCTCAGTGTCAAGACCTCTACCTTCTTAGACCGTGCTAAAAGTATGACCAACTCTTGTTTAGAATTTACTATAATATGCTTGTAATCTTCGGCGAATTCTAGCAACGAGGTAAGTCGTACACATATTTCAAATCTTCCACCTTCGTACACAGGGACTTTATATAATTTGGCTCGATTCTTAATCAGGCCATTTTGGCTGCGGGTAGTTGGTTGTGTGTTAGAGACAGGTAGTTCTTCATAGTAGCAGTAATACCTACATCCTGTGTCTGGCCAACCTCGACACCATTCAGTTCATAAGCAATTTTATTAATCATGTGAAGTACTCCATTTCTAATTATATTGGTGGTTACAGGTAAGGAATTTCCAGCCTTTGTTAAAATACCTCTGATTCTCAAGTATGAGTTGCATGGCAAAGTATAGATGTACTGGTTTTGCACCGGTATTCGAACATCGGACGACAGCTGGTGTGGCCCAGGCAGGTAAGGTGAATAAGCATGGAATTCAGTCTTTGTAACGGAATCCTCGTAACTAACGGGCTCATCCACATTCAGTATTTCCGCTTCCATTATTCTAGACTTTCAAGCCTAGACTCTTTAGGAACACAATATTTTTACGTGTTAACATGATGGAAGCTCGCGACAAACTGACCTTTGGCTTGGTGGGGAGACTTGATTTTATATATTTTTTTTTAAATTCAGGCCCATCTTTCTTCAAGTGCAAACGCAATGTAATTTCTTCGTTTCTGAAATTAATTAGTTTACCATCCTGGTCGACTATATGATCAATAACTTCCTTCACGTACTTTTCTATGATTGGTGCATAAATTAGATTTTTCGGGACTTCTACCAGTTTGAATCCGGATGGGACAGTCGCTGAAAACTCGTGAAGTGTATGTTTCGGTTTACCATTTAGATATGATATTGTTACAAGATTGCAGTTTACTCTTATAAAATTCACTGGCAAAATGTTTACAGGTAGTGTTGACAGGTGAACTTTTCGCTCTCATACACATTGTGTTTGAATCCCAGCATGGACGCTAGAGTATCTTTCTCCGTAAAGTCAATATCTTCACTGCAAAAAATTTCACTTTTCAGAGTGTTTGGATTTCCTCGCCAAATAAATGTTACGTCAGTACGTAATGCTTGCTTGATGTATGCTGCAATATCTTCGATCTCATATGATCCTGTCGGTACAGTAACTTCTTCAGTGATTTAATTTTTTACGTACCGAAATTTGCAGTTTGAACGGTCTACATTAGGTACAGAGAAATAAGTTTGGAAATCTATTAGAGCCACTGACCACGAACCTTTTAAATCCAGAGCTGGAAGATGCATGGAGTGCAGCTCTGAGTTCTTGCCAGTCAAGATCGACGTTACGGACATGACTTATACATATTAGTGCTTATGTCAAACATTTATTAATCACTTATTAAGTACTGAAGACATAAATGGCCACAGTTCCACTGGGTCGTTAATTGATCGTTAAAATAAATATAACTCAGTTCCTCCCCTTAAAATACTTGCGAACTTCTATGGGAGGGCAAATGTGTCCAAAACTGTCATAATAAATCAACATTGTTTCTATATTTTCGGTAACTAACCCAGTGAGTTCCTCGGCCACTAGCCGAATCTAAATTTATAATTCCAAATTCATTACATCTTGGTTTTGATGGTAATTTGTCTTTCACGAACACACCCCTGAAATTTGGTATTTGTAATTTTCTAACAAACTTTATTACATATAGGATTGTTAGTGGTGTGTTGGGTAGTTTTAGGCTTAAAGTTGTTTACAATATTGGACGTACGCCATTGCCATACAATTTTCGTCCCAGAAATCCACACAAGAGAAGAGGGGAAATTACAACTAAACAAACGATAGAAACAAGTAAGCCAGGACTGGTTTGGCTCTAGTCACCACATATATATAAAAATAAACCATGGACATTCAACAAGGAATTAAGTCAGGCCGCAAGAGTAAAAAATTAATCTATTAATAAATATAAATTGAACTTCCAAAACGAATGATCAAATAAATAGGCCAACACTGGTTTGGCTCTAGTCAGCACATGTGTAAATGAAATAATAAAATTCCGGCAGGAATAAGTCAAGTCGCAAGATAAGATAAAATAAAGAAACGAAATAAAAAATGAAAAATATTGAACATCAGAAACAGAATGAACTCAGGACACCTGATAAAATAAGTAAGCCAAGACAGGTTTGACTTTAATCCGCACATATATAAATAAAACACGATATTCCAACAGGAATTGAGTCAAATTGTCAACAGTAAAATAAAAATAAATAGAACATCCAGAACGAATGAACTCAGGACCCCACGATAGAACAGCACAGTGGCAAAATTCGACGAGTACAACAAAATACAAAGAACGACGAAGAAAACAAATTACCAAAAACAACAACAAAAACATATATTAACAACGACGAGTCACAGACGCGAGTTTGCACAGCACAGCGGCAAAGACCTACGAAACACAGTATATTTCTGGCGACGGCCCTCTGCGACGTTCGGGTGCTGAGATCTGCACCCATCAGTCCTTTCCCATTTTTGACACTAGTGCATTAGCTTCCATTTGTTTGTTGTGGCTATTGAAGTTCTTCCAACTGCTTGCCTTAGTTTTTTGATCTACTCACTGCTCTGTAAATACCACCAACTCCGCCAATCAGGCCTCCTAGTGCGGCTAAGTCAGGCAGGAATAGAGGCAGGAAGCCTCCTTGTTTCTTGCTAACTTTCTTCTTCTTACGACTTTTATTTTTCATCTTTAATCGGCATTTAGTGTACAGTCGATTGAAAAGAGCAATTGACCGTTATATTTATTTAATGCATTCATTTCACTTAAAAATAATGTTATAAAAAGAAGGTTTCTAGCTGGCACAGGAAGGAAGTTTGTATAGTATGTGTTGGCAGTGGTCTACCCCACAACCACTCCCTCTCCAACATTCGAACAAGGACGTGTCGCACCAAGGGGGCTCTGGACAAGGAAGGCAAACCTATCTTTTGTGTTGCGAGGCTGTGCCTACAGAGCTGTTCGAAAAGGAATAACGAGCATATTCGTCTTGCTCTGAAAGGAAGGGAGGGGGAAGCCACCCCAAGTGACGCTGGCCTACGACCACCCAAGAAAGGGAAGAGTAGGGGGCAGCCAATCAGGGGCCGTTTTGTAAATTAAGACAAATATTCATGTCTATAATTAATATTTCAGGGTTTATGTAAATATGTGTGAAATTATTCATTGCATAATAATGGTAAAATGAGTTGTTATTTGTGAGAAAAAATTGAAAATAAGAAAAATAAATTGCGTAGTTGTCGGAGGAATAGCTGATGGTTCGGAGCGAGGAGGCGTGGCTATGTGACGATACAGCTCTGGGTTTGGCTGTCAGGTTTTGGAGCACGGTCGCATCGTTGCTCGTAGGAAGTGCATTTTTTTATGGGGCCGTGCGTCCCGAACCTCAGAGTGAGGCGGATGTAGGTTCGCGAGGTCGCTCGCGAAACACAAAATTGATTGTAATTATCACTTAATTAACGAGGAGTAAACCGGACGTGATCCGCGACATCCCTCGGGAATTAGGATCTGAAGTAGGTCTATCTCGAGACATTCGTGTACTGGACCAACCAGAGTAGCACAAATTCCTGTGTTTGCAATTTGGTGGAACAAATGCGACGATTGAGCAGATTTTTTATTTAAATTATCTGAAAGATATAGCATAAACGGGGACGTCTACGAATTGTTCTTTTCGGAGTGACGTGAGTCGCGCTTCCTCGTAAAGACACTGACGCAATGTCCGGTAGCTTGCCATGTACGGAACTCTGACTTTAATTCAATCATTCATTAGTTCATATAATAATATAAGCAATTATCTGCCAGTGATATATTTACCTATGTGAACGTAACATAAATATGGCGCTGCCAACTAAGGGGCTCTAGTGCGTGGACGAACTATACAAATAATTCGACATGGACCAGAACCGTGGCTTTGAGGTAGAAGAATGGTGCGCGAAAGAGCTATGCCACTGGGGCAAGAAACAGTGGAGCTGTCGGCAACCGGGAGCAGAGTCATTTGGCAGCGAGGGTCACGTGTAGAAATGCCACCTACAAGCACCGAGACACAGCCAACGAGCGCCAAGACGCCACCTACGAGCGCCGAGATGCCGCCTACGAGCGCCGAGATGCCACCTACGAGCGCCGAGATGCCACCTACGAGCTTCGAGATGCCACCTACGAAAAACGAGGAAGAATTGCTGTGCCTGGAAGACAACTCGACTACATATCACGACACCTGAGGCATCACCTGTGTGGACGTGCGGCCTAAGTGAAGGTCAGATGTACTAAGGAATACAGCATGGTGAGTGTTAATCGTCGTGTTTCAGCATTCAGCCATGCAGAGAAGAGAAGCGATGCCTGAAAAGCAACTATGTAGTATGTGTGTGTAGTATCATTGCATGCGACACACCTGTAGTTAGCTTTCTCTTGCAGCAGTCGATGGAAACGCGGCAATGGCTGGCCATCAGAAAGAAGGCAGAGATGCTTTCTCAAGACGAGCAAGGGATGGTTCTAGCAGGTAAAAGTGCAGGTGTAGAGGAGATCGCGGGAGTAAGCCCGACAGAGGGAATATTTGATAGCATAGAAGTAGTTGCATCTGAAGAAATGTTTTCTGGTAGAGCTAATGATTGTGAAATAAGTGGGCTGAGCTCGAGGCCTGGTTCAGGCAGCCTCAGAGTGGCATTTTCAGGTGAGTCAAGTCAATCAGATGTTAGTCCCATTGCGATAGAAAAAGAAAATACAGAGTCGATAAATGTTAAGGATATGTTTAGCCATTTGCTGGAACAAATGAAAGAAATGGGAGATAGAGTAGGACAAGAGATAGGGACATTAGGTAAGAAAATAGGATAGAGAATGCATGCCTGATGTGTAAAATATATTCGCTTCCGGCCAGGGTAGACACACTAGAGGTAGAGACTGCGCGGAAATTCATAGAATACCGACGCGAGGTAAGTGAGAACCTGGAAAGAAATGTACAAGAAGTGCGACGTGAGTTACGCGAAAATCTCAAAGGTCATACCGAAGGTGTCGAGCATATGGTACGAGAGATAGGCGAGCAAGTAGAGAAGGTTGCAGAGTGACAGGAGACACAGTTGCGCGACATCGTGACAGAAAGACAGGGGTCAGTAGAACAATGTAGGCGTATCGAAAGCCGAGTGATTCAAGTAGAGAGCTCGGTCAGTGATTTAAGCAATAAAGTCGCTGTGGTAGAAAAAGCGCAGGTAGAGACGAAGAAACATAGTGCGCCTTCAGGAACAGTAAATGTGGTTGCGTCGCCGAATATCGAGCGTTTTGTGCCAACGTTTAATAGTTTAGCAGAGCATGCACGACCGATTCGCTTCATAAGGCGCATGGATAAATTTGTGAAAAATTTCCAGTGTAGCGAGGCAGTTAGAGTAGAACTGTTTCTGAGCAGACTGACCGGTCCCGCGGACAACTGGGCACAAATCGCCTCAGAGAATTGGGACTCGTATGATGACTGTCGCGTGGCGTTTGTGTCAAGGTTTTGGTCGCCTATGGTGCAAGATCAGCTTACACACCACATTTATCAGGGGTGCTTTATCGCAGACGACAGGGTATCGATGGCGGACTATGTTCGCGAGATAGTCGAAGAGGATATGCACCTCGACAATGCATTTACTCAATCGCGGCTGATACGCTATCTTGCAAAACACCTACCACTGTACGTACAAAATGCAGTAGTGACAGCGGAGGTGACGAGCACGGACGATTTCATTGCGCTTATAGAGCGATTTGAAATGCAAGGTGCCTGTGTAAACGAAGCACAGGGCCGGGACGAGCAGTGAATCCAGGACACCAGGGGAGAGATTGACAGGCGAAATATAGGTCAAAACGAGCTGAGGAACAGCCAGAAGCGCTGGAAGGGACGCCATGGCTACAGGATTGACCAGGTCAGGACCCGAGGCGAAAGCGAGGGATAAGGCTCTGCAGGGATTTTTTCAAGGCCTGAAAGGGACGATGGTAGGCAGTCAAGAGAGGAGAGTAACCAGGGCCTGTGGAGAACAGAACAATGGGGCGTAGGAAACAGGAAACGACCCGAAAGATAAAGTGATGTCCATGTGGTACAAGTGCACCACGATGCGGCAGAAAATGAAGAATGACTAGCAGCTATGATCCTCGCAGCCAGGTACGCGATCGCTCAGTGCAAGGGAACCTACGAGGTCGTGGAACCCGGCAGTTTGTAAAGGCGTGGTGTATATAATGTAGATAAACTAAGGAGATATCAGGCAGATGACTAGTTGAGAGAGTAGCGAATGAATATTATAGTAGATCAGATAAGCATAGCGGTAATGTTTAGCTATGAAGATATTATAATTTTGTTTAAATTCAGTAGAAAAATCAGTTAAAGAGTAGGTAAATTTCGAGTCTGTAGGGCAGAATGGGTTGGGTGTTAGTTAAAGTGTTGTAAATAGTTGTACTGTCAGGATACAGAGAATGCCAGGAGAGTGGATAAGAGTATTTTTGTGAGGCTCTCGTGAGGCAGGACAAGAAAGCAGCATTTTGTGTATAATCACACAGGGGATGGTTGAACTATGTCACACATGAAGCACTGTGTTCGTTTAGACAGGAGGTTTTGGGTTCGATGTTTCTGTTAACTGGGCTCGATAAAAGTGTATTCCGCACTCCTGCTCGCTCCTACAAGGGATGGCTAGCCGATGCATCGAACCATAAGAGAGTATGGCAGATGTGTCGTTTAGGCAGTGCGGCAAATGAAAGTGAATGTGAGTTGAAATATATGGCGGCAGAAGTGGCGGCACGCACCTCTTGCCATGCTGACAGAGGCGGTCCCGCCCCTGAGGTATATGTAATCGGTATTTAGTGTATAGTCGATTGGAAAAAGCGATTAACAGTTATATTTATTTAATGTATTTATTTCACTTAAAAATAATGTTTTAAGGTTTGGCTGGCACAGGAAGGAAGTTTGTATAGTATGTGTTGGCAGTGGTCTACCCCACAACCCCTCCCTCTCCAACATTCGTACAGGGGCATGTCGCACCAAGGGGGCTCTGGACAAGGAAGGCAACCCTATCTTTTGTGTTGCAAGGCTGTGCCTACAGAGCTGTTCGAAAAGGAATAACGAGCACATTCGTCTTGCTCTGAAAGGAAGGGAGGGGGAAGCCGCCCCAAGTGACGCTGGCCTACGACCACCCAAGAAAGGGAAGAGTAGGGGGCAGCCAATCAGGGGCCGTTTTGTAAGTTAAGTCAAATATTCACGTCTATAATTAATATTTCAGGGTTTATGTAAATATGTGTGAAATTATTCATTGTATAGTAATGGTAAAATGAGTTGTTATTTGTGAGAAAAAATTGAAAATAAGAAAAATAAACAGCTAGTTGTCTGAGGAATAGCTGATGGTTCGGAGCGAGGAGGCGTGGCTATGTGACGATACAGCTCTGGGTTTGGCTGTCAGGTTTTGGAGCACGGTCGCATCGTTGCTCGTAGGAAGTGCATTTTTTTATGGGGCCGTGCGTCCCGAACCTCATAGTGAGGCGGACGTAGGTTCGCGAGGTCACTCGCGAAACACAAAATTGATTGTAATTATCACTTAATTAACGAGGAGTAAACCGGGCGTGATCTGCGACAACCCTCGGGAATTAGGATCTGAAGTAGGTCTGTCTCGAGACATTCGTGTACTGGACCAACCAGAGTTTCACAAATTCCCATGTTTGCAATTTGGCGGAAGAAAGGCGACGATTGAGCAGATTTTTGATTAGAAATAACTTAAAGGTATAGCATAAACGGGGACGTCTACGAATTGTTCTTTTCGGCGTGACGTCAGTCACGATTCCTCGTAAAGACACTGACACAATGTCCGGTAGCTTGCCATGTACGGAACTCTGACTTTAATTCAATCATTCATTTATTCATATAATTATATAAGCAATTATCCACCAGTGATATATTTACCTATGTGAACATAACACATCTGACTGACTATACTTTTGTCAGAGTTGTTTGTAGAAAGGGATTCCCTGCCCATTATTCGCAAGCCTGTTCCTCGTTTGACTTTAGTCTTCATGATCGTGGATACACCCCAAGCAGCGACTCTTTCACCAAACTTTGATTCCTTAGATTTTGCAATATTTTTTGCTCTGTTTGCAAAGACAGTGTCATCAGTGTGTTTATCTTCCAGCTTGTTACTATTAGCATAGGCTATGTCGTGCTCCTTGCATGCCTCGTCAAAATTGTTAACTCTGGCATCACCACACTCGAGCCTCTAGCTTCGTTTCTGGTCCACAGAATCTGTATCCAGGAATATGTGCTTCGAAGGGTAAGTTATTTATAAGAGTATTCACAAGTCCTCTTCCACTCTTGATCTTACTCCTATGAGGTATCACGATAGACTGAGTTAAAAATATTTAAGTACCTGTGTTTTATGCATTTTATTCAGTATCTTTCTAGCCTTCGAACATTTTAGACATAAATGATGCACACCTCCACTGTCGCTTCTGTGTCAAAGTATTTACTGCCATGCGTAATTTGTTGCGACATGAATAAACTAAATGCACGATGAATATATCAAGAATGAAATTTCAGTGTGAATTCTGCAAACAACAGTTTTCTCGGATAGATAATTTGAACAGACACTAAGAGTTGTGGTATCGTGTCTGTACAACAAGAATAGCAACTTCAGCAGCAATCACAATTTATGAGCACTCCTCACACATCTCTGCACTCTCTGTAACCATCTCCTCACACAACTATGCGCACTTTTCACATAACTATGCAGTCTCCTTATGCTCCTCATTCAGCTCCTCACACAACTATGCGCACTCCTCACACAACTGTGTAGTCTCCTCACACATCTCAACCCCCATATGCTGAGCATGGCTCCACACATTCTCCACACACTCCTATCTTGTCTCCTCAAATCCTCACATATCTCCTCATGCTCCTCCTCAAACTCCTCAATTAGCACTGCAATTTGGTGATAATATACCTATCGAGAAGCAAGAAGTTAGTTTGCCCATATGTATTACTACCGAAGTTGAAGTTACCTCTTACGAATCAAGACATGGTCCCCTCCTTACCAGTACTGTGTGTTACATCATAGCAGGGCCATCCAACTGTGGTAAGTTATGCATGCTATTAAGTTTGCTGGAGGAGCTTAATGGTCTCTGGTTCGAGAATGTGTACCTATACTCGAAATCATTACAACAGCCAAAGTATCAGCGACTTGGAAAAATTCTAAGTTATGTGGATGGACTCGGGTATATTCCATTCAGCGACAATGAAGCAATGGTACCGCAAAGTTAATCTCTACCAAACTCTGCGTTTGTTTTTGACGATGTAGCTTGCGAGAAATAGTCTTGTGTCCAGGAATACTTTTGCATGGGAAGACATATGTCAGTAGATTGCTTTTAACTTTGCCAGACATATTCATGTATTCCCAAGCAGCTATTGAGAAACAATGCCAACCTGTTGGCTTTGTTTCGCTTGCATGACTTGAACTTGACAAATGTTTACTCTGATAATGTTAATTCAGACATGACTTTCGATAAATTCAAAGAGGTGTGTGCATTTTGTTGGAGTGATCCTCATGGATATCTTGTAATAGCTAAAGACTTTCTATTACTTAAAGGTAGGTACCAGTGTGGATTCGATCAGTTCATAAGCCTTCGTCAGTGAGAAATGAGCTACATAGTTTCAAAGTTTCGCCGCAATGGCCTGAAACGTAAAATTGAAATTTGTTTAGTACCTACCGATGAATGGAACTATAGTGCAGAAGAAAAAAAAAACTTTAAAATATTGCAAGTCCAATAGAAGATGGAGATGCTGTTAACAAGGTATATAGTTACACACTTAACGATGATTTGATTAGTTTAATACAAAATGTGCTAGACAGAACAAGTAATGATATCGCAAGTGTGATAAATGATGTGGATGTTAAATTCAGGGCTATTCCTGTTGATATGGAGAATTTGCTGGACAGGATACTAAATGCAATATAAGGTCAGACAAATGAAACTTGTTGTGCAAAGTCCTGGACTAGATCAGATTACAATGCACCTTTCTAAACTTGAAGCTTTGATTAAAAATATTGAAAACATGCTAACATCAGTATATAATCCACTCCCAGTCACAGTTTTGGAAGGGAAAAATAACAAGCCAAGTTCTAGGCCTCCACCTAAGAAAAATAACATATAAATACCCTGTCTTGTCATTATAAGTGGGCAGTACAATGTCTGACATTGTCGGTGACTTACATGCCATGATTGAAATATTCACGCAAAGTAATTGACAGCTCAATGTGATAGAATTGAATATTATATGAATAATGAAGAAGATTTCAAACCTATAGCAGACAGACTGGACAGTTTGAAGGCGAAACCACCTCCGCCCGTGACAATGAAGAAGGAAGAACAGCTTCAAACTACAGTGAAATGCAAGAAACTTGCACAAGAAGTTGACGAAAATGATTTGCCTCTCTCCGAGTGGAAACAGAAAAAGAAGCAAATTACAATGTTTCATGATTACTTGACAAACTCACTGTCCAAGGATAGGACATACAGAGTATACAAGCAAAATAAAAAATATTTTTTTGGGAAACAAGCAAATTTTATTCTTGCCTAGTAATGACGTAAAAGCATACTCTGTCACAATCAAGCCGGCTTCTGGACTCTACGAATTACTGTTTAAAAAGAATCCTGGTACTTATTCGCATGTTGCGCTGCAACAGTATAAACATCTTTTGAAACTTACGAGTGCTTATTTGAAAAATAACGTTCCTAGCAGCAATAAATATAAGGACGAAACAAACCCGGAATTCAACATTATTTCCCAGCTGTTCCCTGATGTAGGAGCTACAACAGGATCTGGTTTCAATCTACGCAAGAAAGTAGAAGATGGGAGACATTCAGAATATGCTTACTGGAATGATATTAATGAAATTTTAGACAGATTGAGACTGTTAATTGTTTCTCAGCAGGCTGGAAAAAATTCACATACAAACGAAACATCTAGCATCATAGAAGAATTGTGTGAAGATTGATACATAGAATGAGCCGTCTAAACATCGCTGGGGAGCTGCACAAGCCAGCAAGGCGAAATTATCCTCGATGTAAAGTACATGTGTTTGGTTTGAAGGACTTGTATCAAGCAGACTTGGTTGAAATGATTCCTAATACTCGGAAGAATAAAGGCTGACTGTTATTGACTGCTACAGTAAATATGCGTGGGCAGTGCCCATAAAAACTAAGAGTGGCAGGGACGTAACTAATGCAATGAATATTGTTTTGCATGATAAAGGCCCATGCAAGAACCTTCACACGGACAGTGTTACCCTACCAGCACACAGACATCCTGAGGACGTCCGTAGGATGTGGGAACTGTCGTCCCTAGGACTTCCTAGGGAAGTTCATTTCAAGTCCTTTTTATGTAGGAAAAGTTCATGGAAAAGTACTACCTACAGACATCCCCAGGATGTCTGGCATACACATCCCTGGGACATCCCTAGGAGCTCCCTGGGATCTGTAATAAACACATCCCCAAAACATCCTCAGGAGCTCTCTGGGATCTGCGTTAAATGCATCCCCAGGACATCCCTAGGAGCTCCCTGGGACGTGTATTAAACACATCCCTGGGACGTCCCTAGGATCTCCCTGGGACCTGTATTAAACACATCCCTGGGACATCCCTAGGAGCTCCCTGGGACCTGTATTAAACACGTCCCTAGGACATCCCTAGGAGCTTCCTAGGACCTGTATTAAACACATCCCTGGGACATCCCTAGGAGCTCCCTGGGACCTGTATTAAACACATCCCTGGGACGTCCCTAGGAGCTCCCTGGGACCTGTATTAAATGCATCCCTGGGACATCCCTTGGAGCTCCTTCCAGCAGCAAAAGTAAAAGTTTAGTATTCAACACAAAAGAAAAAATGTATTTGTTTTGGTGATATGTAAACTTAGTATTTAACACACTGTCAAATACACATAATTGTTAATGTAGCCTCTTAAAATCTTTTGAATAAACAATTCGTCTGTATATAACATTTTTTTTAAAATGCTTCAACTTCCAAAAGTCGACCAGTAATAATAATATATGTGTGTCGAAATTTTATAAATTTACCAATTTCTTAAAGCACATATAAATGTTATGAATTATATACTAAATTAATTGCAACAAACCTAATGTATATTTAAATAAAATCGTGAGCTATCTAGTGGTCATATTAGGAACTTGCCTAAAAAATCCACTATGTCCGTGGGAGCTCCTGCTTGGACATCCCAGGGAGCAGCTGCTCGGACATCCCAGGGAGCTCCTACTCGGACATCACAGGGAGCTCCTACACAGACATCCCAGGGAGCTCCTACTCGGACATCACAGGGAGCTCCTACACAGACATCCCAGGGAGCTCCTGCTCGGACATCCCAGGGAGCTCCTGCTTGGACATCTCAGGGAGTTCCTCACAGGAGCTCCCAAGGAGCTCCCTGTAAGGACATTCCTGGGAGCTCCCCAGATGAGGAATTTAGGATGACCCAAATTCATCTTCCAAGGAGCTTCCTGAGATGTGATGTACTTTTCGAGGAGGTACTTGGGACGTCCTAGGGACTTGGTTTTTTGGAGCTCTCGGCCATCCGAAATATCCATCCTTAGGACATCCCGAGGATCGCATGTACCCGGATATCCTCAAAGGATGTCCCTAGGACATCCTGGGGACTTGCTGTGCTGGTAGGGTAATAGCACTAGTATTGGAGAAATACGTAATGGTATGTTAATGCATTGTTAGCAAACATTTCCGTGAATTAAACAAAATTGTAAAGGCCTATCTTTAAGAAAGAAACCACATTTCACTTTAATAGAAATGTATGTGCCCCACATGAATGTACAACCAGTACACAAATACTGTAATACCTAACCAATCAGACATAATATCAACAAATTACATTAGTTATTTTAATCTTAATAATAAATTTTCCCCAAATTGTCCTAGGTTAGCTCCACATGGTAGAACCTCAAATTCGTTTCTCAATACCTCAACAAAGGGGGAACAAAATCTAAGCCAGACAACACTGCTGTGTATAATCAAACAATGTCTCCCTTTAAATAATTACAAGTTGAGGTTAGGTACGTTTGGGGATGGAGGTTTTTGATAAGAAAGAAAATTAATAAAGCTAACCTAGTTTATTTACAACTAACTATACAAAAAACCTATGTCTATAATGATTTATCACAATAGATGTCAAATCAAACTAATAACTACTATTTACATACAGGTTATAAAATCTAAATAATAAATCTATATAAGTTCTCTGTACATGGAAAGTCTTTCTAATCAGTGTGCCGTTCGTTGGCACATGCTCGTTTATTTGTTTTTATTTGTTTTGTCTAGTTCGTCTATTCGTAGTGGTAACTAGATAATATTTTTTTTTTATTTTGGCAAAGTTACTCTACCCCAGCACTGGTTATTTCTTTAATATTCAGTAAACTTGTAATAATAGTAAACTGCTTATTATTTTATAAAGAAAATTTCAGGTAATTATTTATGTGCAGTTAAGGCAGTGTGGTATACTTATGAAACAGTTCTTTTGTAATACTTCTGACAAACTCTAATCATGATCTGATCAGGTTTTGTTTCCAAGTAAATTAAAACAAATTTTTTTATTGGTAAAATTTAAATTAAAATACCATGTTTTGAATATTAAAACACGTGTGTGTTTTAAAATATTTTGTTAAGGAAATATTGTTCGATACTATCTAAATACTATTTTGGTAACATCAAGTAGCTACGACTCTATGCCGGCCTATAACCTCTAGGCATTCCTTTGTCTCGACCTTGTTGTCTCTTACACAACATGGCGTGAACATCAACCATACACTTAGTGTTCTTTATCCATTTATAATGTCGTAATCCGACAAGTTTTCCGCCTAGGCGGTCCCCGTCACGAGGTTTCTACTCTTTGCTATGTAGAAGGAAGACTATCCAAAATTTGAGGGATTTGGCTTGTCTACATT
>PNEQ01009520.1:52350-68668 GCA_003012365.1 Medauroidea extradentata
AACTACTTGATGTGCACACAGCTCTAATTATTCTATTTGAGACTTTATTTATTATTCGATCACAACCTCTGCAAAATTAATTGAACAACGAAAATTTAAAAATTTGTTAAAATAGGTAATATTAAAATGTAAGTTAATTAATTAATTTTTGTGTTGGGGATCCCCTTGTTTAACTTAATTATGATATTATTAAGCCATAAGTGCTTTTCTTGATTTGTTAATGTACCGTATTGGTTAATTTACATACACCAAATACTCATTTGCAAAGCATTTATTGTTATCAAATCTACTGATCAAGGTAATAAAAAAATTTTTTTTGGAATTATCACAATTTTATTTACTAGACCTAACTAATTTCATAAAGTTTAATATACAGAGGCTCTCATGCTCCAAATTTAAAATTAAATTAATTTTTTGTATGGTATATTAAATTAATTAACTTTAATGTGAAGTGTTGGGGAAAGGAGGCTCGGCCCTTTCTCTGATCTATAATAAGGAGCACCGATCAACAAGTTGTGTCCACGTTAGTACTGTTTTCCCCTTTGCTTGGCTGGCCTAGGAGCTGTCTTTATAGGTTTACCCTATTGGTTTACCCTTCCTGGACCTCCTAGGTTGGTTGGTAAAGTTTGGGGAAGTTCCACCCAGTCAGTACATCAGTCACAATGGTGGACCCAATGAACGAACACCAATGAACTTTTGTGGCCCAAAACACTTTTCTCTCACTACTTACCGCGATCCAATTCGCCGGACACTCTCTAACATTTGTTGCAACCCAATACTTCTCGCCACTCGTCACTATCAATTTAACTCGCATCAGGCACCTGCCAGCTAGAAACTCTATCTCCTCTGCCGCAGCTCTTCCTTATATACCCACTCCAAAGTCTCGAATTCTCTCGGCAAGTCTTTAATCTCAAACCTCCCGGAAAGGTGTCACATCAGCGTCAAGCACCATCCCGCAGGATACAGCATGAACAGGAATATTCTAAACTACAATATATACTTCTGTTACCCGATATTGTGCTAGGTGGCCACCACCGAACATGGGCGGCACAATGTATGCCGAACCTCTTTGTTATTGCCGCCACTATATCAGCTTACATTGCTCTCCGATTATCGCGGCGTGCTGGTGGATATTGTGGCATCACTCAAGGTCAAACAATCCACAAGGTCTCTTAGCTCTGCCGTCACTGTATTGTATTACACCGCTCAGCCAGATAGTTGCGATTCGCAACAATAAGTTTCTAAGTGATTTTGGGACGTTATTTCTTATTTGCTCACAAGTGGTACCAAACCACTTGCAGCAATAATCTGGGAGGATCGAATCGTAAAATTAAAATCATAGTTACTCATACAAATATGTGATTATAACATAATACAACCATTAATTTCGTAAGCGAGCCTGTAGTCTCTTCAAAATCCTTGAATTTGTTTAAAAAAAAAAAAAAACATCTTCATAAGCCTATTCCCATGCGATTCTAAAACATGTATGCCTAGGCCTACATATTACCTTTTGGCAGTAAGTAATTTGCACTATGCACTGTTTTGAAACTTAACGACTCACCAAAGAACTGTGCATACCTGTTTTAATTAATAATTATACAATGAAAACAGACAAAATTAAAATTCAGCGAGCATGAATGCGAAGTGACGGCCATTCCGATGCGAAATTCACTGGACCTTATGAAACTTCGTATCACTTCATAGACCTGTTGTCAGTTTTACTATAACACGTTAAATGTATATAGGAAGTTACAAAAGGAATGGCCAAACTTTCAGGAAACATTCCACACACACAAAGGAAGAAATTATGTGACATCGACATATGTCCGGAAACGCTTAGTTATCATGGTAGAGCTCAGTTCCTTACACCTCATTAAATGTCATCATAAAAACCACTTCGTACAGAAAATGTCCCAAATTCCCGATGGGGGCATTTGAAAGCTTTTATCTACGCAACCCCGGTACCAGATGCAGAAAGTCTTCGCGTCCGTATCGTGGAAGGCTGTGATACAATACGCCATACTCCAGGGATACATAAGCACATCAGGGATTCCATGCGGCGGAGAGTATCCTCGCTCACGGAAGACATTTTGAACATTTCATTTGAGAACGTGTGTTACGTAATGCTGGTACTGTCTGTTTCTGTGTGCTCCCAGTCCATCATTTCATGTGAGTTGAAGAGACGCACTGCAGTCACGATTACCTTCCGCCATGTCGCCCACCTGGTGGTGATCCTAGGAAGTAACGTACATTCTAACCAAACATTCCATTGGGTAATTGGAACAGTGTCTGTACGAAATGTTTTTTTTTTACGATTACATATAACGAGATGTAAGGAATAGAGCTCTACCATGGAAATTAAGCGTTTCCAGACATATGTTAATATCACATTTTTTCTTTGTGTGTGTGGAATGTTTCCTGAAAGTTTGGTCGTACCTTTTTGTAACATACTGTAGCAATGTTTTACACAGTTTGGTATAAATCATGTAACAAACATGCTAATGCACTGAGCCTTATGACAAACGAGCGAATGTGTGTGCAAAACAGCTGATCCCCCAGCATGCAGTCTATTCTGATGTCACTGGACAATTCGTCCATTACAAACCTACTGGCCTAGGCACGTATATGGAAAAAATTTTCATTCTATTATTTATGATATCTCATTTGGCCATGGACGACTTGGAAAGAGGCGGAGCTTCAGTCAGGTGTGGGATACAATTTCTATCTCCATGGATACAGCAGCCGAACATAACCTGCATTTAGCTGTTTAGCTTTACATTTCCCGGATGATATGTACGCCAAGAAAATAGATTATTTGTTTGGAATTTGCCGTTTTTTCAGGTAAACATTAATATTATGTATTTGCGTATCTTAACCATGATATTGAAACTATAATATTTTTTACCCTTGCGTGCAAATCTATGAATGCGCAACATTTATGCTTTCTGCAATTACCAACTAACGAATCAGCATGTTTGTAAACAAGCTTTGTTTCCCACAGTACTTTTCCCCTGCAGTGACGTCAGGGGGCGTGTACTTCAAGTCGTCCATTTTGTAGTAAATTAATGTTGCCAGTTTGACATTTCATGTACTTTATATCAAATTAATTATTCAGTGTGCAGTAAGGTTATTAATTTTACTGCTATTGTTAACTGAACTTCAAGAGCATGTACTGTTTTCATTTGTTGGTTATGTAGGTACTCCAGTTATGCAAAGAAATTTAACTGTGCTAAAAGTAGCTATAGGGCTATTGAATTCACCTAAGCCTAACACAGTAATTGTCAGAAATTTACTAAATGTTGACAACATTATTCATTAATTCAATAGAACCACAATTTCTGTAACTGGATCAATTGTCTAGTCCTTCGTTCTTTGTGTTTTGATTAAACACATACTGGTACAGGCTTAGGTTATTTTATGGGAGAGACTTTTTTGTTCTGTTGCACTAACTGTAAGTTAAGTTAGTCTTGTATATACATTGCCATTTCCTTATTTAGTTTAATACAATTTTGTTTAGTACATTAATTTAGGATAAGTACTGCCGGAGAATAAATAATGCTGTTACTTATTTATTCTGTGGCACTGTAGAGGCTAGTTGACACTCTATTGAATTTGTCCAATTTAAAATGATGCTATTTCTAACACACCAAGTTGTGGGCTATATACATGTGTGTGTTTATATGTATATATATAAACAGATTTATTTGTTAAGTTTGATTAGTTTTAAGATTGTGTCTTTATTTACTACAGTAGTAATGATGACAAATTTTATCTATGCTGAAAGTCACCGGCCACAGTAACTTTTCAGTGTGCTGATACACAATATGCAACGGTTATGAACTTTACTTGTTGGTATCGTGACAAATTTTAATAATTCCATGAATTCAAAAGTAATGTTCATCAGTATTTATTTATGGTGATATGTCATAGGTTTTTGTAATGATGCAGGTACAAAACCATAAAATATATTGATTTTAAGTGCTGTGCCATAGACACCATATTGATGAAAAAATTTCACAAGTTTTACCTAACATTTTCTTTAGGCATGAATATAACAATTTAATAGTGTGAATAAAATGTATTCAGCAAACTGGTACTTAAAAATCCATGTCACAAAACAAATTTTTCATTTCACTTTAAAACTGATATGTGAAAACACTGGCACAAGTAACTTTGCTTCACAAGTCTATTTTGATAGGTAATGGCATGTAAACAAAACTAGACAGCTGTTAAAATCACATGGTGGCGCATGAATACCTCAAGATCTATATTCGTAGATGAAGTTGTGTACAGCCCTTTAGAACTGTCAAAAAAGTACAACTTTATCCTGAATACAGAGTAAATCTGCTACAGCAATGGATGCTGACATTATTGTACATGGGTTTAAGTCCTGTGAAGTAACGGAAGGATTTAGACATCGCTAGCTAATAAGCTAGAACCTAAATACGACATCTGCTAAAATGTTGTGGCTTTGTATGTGCCATTTCTATTGATTACATTAGGTCTTTATGTTTTTTAAAGGTTAGATTTATGTATCAGTGAAACTATTCTATAAATATGTTTTCATGATGAAATAATGTGAGTTTAATGGTAAATACTATAAGTGAATTAATGAATTCTTGAGGATTAATATGAGATCGCTACGCAATATTTCTTGCAAGATTAAACACGCCCCCGGAGATGTTCCAGTGGTACTTACAATAGCACAGTCCGTCAGGCTACTCTGTCTTCGCTATGCCATCACTAGCGCTATCAAATACAGAAAGAGACATGTTGGAGTAAATTAAGAGCAACGAATAAAGGTTATGCGCAGATATATTCACAAAGGATCATTTCACATATTTGGTGATCAGTCAAAATGCTGTGAAAGGATACTTCTGTGATGGTTCCAGAAATGGAGATGAGAACATAAACCCTAATATGAAAATGTTGATGTGGACTGAAATAATGTTAGCAAATAATCTGGTAGTTCACCATACAGAAAGTATGTTGCACAATAAGACAACAAATAGAGCCGAGGGTTATTCAGTATCCCACCAGAAGATCTGTGATTTCAGTGAATGCTGATGACAACAAAATGGCTGAAATTAATTTCTAATACAACAAAAAAATCCCGTTGATTTGGAAAAGAAGGAAGAAATTTTGAAAGTATTTCATTGTGACATCAACAAAATACTTGACATCCAGTCGCCTACCTCTGAACATACGAATTCTATGATTTAGAAACATGAAAGATCAATGCGCCTGACTTCTTATTTTGGGAAAATATGTCACATGAGAGGAAAACATCATGTTTTTAAAGCAGTGGAACCAGTAGATAGGTTAAGTCGGTACGAGCACAACAGGCTACAGGCTGTGGATTTGTGGATTCGGCCGCCATCTTGGATGATGTCACCACCACCATCTCGTTTCCGGCGGTCATCCTGGATTACATTACTTTAAAAACTGTCCAAAATTTCCCAAAATTGAAAAAAAAAATTCTAAAAATAAATTTTACACCATCCGCCATCATGGAATGATTTCCCCCTTTGCCCCGCCAAATTTCAACAGTCATTTGTTTCCATAGCCTGGAGCCCGCCATATTAAATTTTCACTTTCTCCCGCTCTCTCATTCCACTCGTAATTTTTCCTACTCTCTCATTTTACCTAATCGTCTGCTGTAGGCAACCATCTTGGTCGCCATTTCTTGGTACACCATATCCGCAGTCTTGGTGTGTCAAATCCTTCATCATGTTTTTTAATTTTCTCATGCTCTTTTATTCCACTCATACATTCCTCCTGCTCTCTCTTTCCACTCATGCATTCCTCCTGTCTCTCATTCATCAGTTCCCCAGCTACAACCCTCATCTCCCATTCATTCTCCTCCTCTCCCTTAATGACACTACATACCAGCCTCATCTTGTTTCCCATTGTACATCACCTTGACAGGAGGTGCCGACTGCGGCAGCCATTTTTGTTTCTTACTTACTCACTTGATTCGACTCCACCAGTATACATATGTGTTTAAGGACGATGGGTAATGTACCATAGGCAGGACTCTCGCCCCTTTCACCAAGTATCACCAATATATATTTTTTATGAATGCCTTCAGGCATCAAGATTGACAAGTCATTAAAAGTATGATACTTCACCAAAGTAATTTAATTTTGTTTAGTGTAATAACTGCATTATTATTGTTTTCAGTTAATTATTTCAATTTTTAAAACTTTTATAGTAACTATAGTGTAATAGTGTACTACGTAAATACAGATTGAGTGTACAAGGACTGGTACATCTGATGCTCTTTAAGAAAAAGTTATGACAGCACACTTCGGCGTCTTCTAACAAGGCACAGAACACTTCCTGCTAACTATACAAGGCAATATGAACTGGTAAAGGTGTAAACACCTGTCAGCCTGTACGCATCCTCTCTTCGCACGTCGGACGGGTCTCTACACATGCGTGGCTCTTGGGGCTTCGGTTTGCAGTATTTGTGTGTAATACATGTGTGGGACAGCAAGAGTGACGAAATGCTCGAAGAACTCTACAATAGTGTCATTGCAGGGACTTCTCAAGAAACAACAGCCTCATCACTACTACCACCACCGCCGCCACTGCTGAATCGTCTGCATCATCACACCTGTGAATATGAGATTGAGGTAACGATGGTTAGATTTATTGAGTCAGCTAAGAGACCTGCTGTCTTCTACAGGACTCCCTACAAAAAAGGCCAACAATAGAGCATCCTGTGATCGTCGTGGCCACTTCAGTGATTGTGGTGGAAGATAGGAGAATGAAGATGACCTGATTGATAAGGAGAGAGAGGAGGAGGACGACAATGGCGAGGTGGAGGAGATTGCTATTTCACCATGTCTATCTCAGAATGACTCCAGCATCAAGAGAGGGATTGGCCCACATTTACATATATGGTGGATCCTCGACACAGCACTCTCTTGAACGGCCTGCATTAGAGAAGTCGTGTCCAGCGAGCTTTATTATAGCATCATGGTTGGAGCCTTAGCTTGTCAATTGTTGGTTTCACCACCAC
This sequence comes from Medauroidea extradentata, assembly GCA_003012365.1. Lineage (NCBI taxonomy): Eukaryota > Metazoa > Arthropoda > Insecta > Phasmatodea > Phasmatidae > Medauroidea > Medauroidea extradentata. Next base: position 59,378 of record PNEQ01009520.1, read on the forward strand.
TACTTATAATTCGCATCTAAATGTGCTTCTCATGGGTAGCCTCTGAGGAATGGGTAACATGTGTTGAAGTGTGAGCATGTATAAACTGAAGACGGATGCGTATGCAGTTGTGGGGCAGATGTGTAGCTATGTGTGAAGCTACATACATATGGTGATATATTTACAGGGGTGTAGAGTTTTGTGTAGAGGGCGAGGGACATTTCCAATGCCTTTAGTATATGTGCTTCTGGCTGTTGGAAGATATGGTAATGGGAAGAGCATGGTGGTGTCTGCAGTACAAACAGTGGTGCCTGTGGCATAGCCTGCAATACTATGTGCGGAGGGTACGATGCTTGTGCCGTACCTGTGGTGCTAAGTGTGTTGCCTGTGGTGCTAAGTGCGGTGCCTGCGGATAATAGGACTATTCTAGTATTGATGTTTGCATTGAAAATTATGGATATGTTTGTGTTTTTACTTTGGTTGTATTTTGAGTGTCTGATTATGTAGTTCTTTTTGTGGTTAATGGGTATCGTTTGATTATACTAGTGTACTGTTTTGAAATGATAATTTTTTTATGTATTGCTTGTGCTTCACGGCGAAATTTTGGTCTGAGATGACATGTCTTAGAGGTTTGATTAGTGCATGTATGTTTTGTTTGGTGATGTATTATATGTATGTACTGAATTCGTTTGTATGGACATACTCCATTGCGAAATAAATGACTGTCACAAGAAAACTAAAAGTAAAAATAAGACAAGAAAACATAAAAAGCAGAGTATGCTTTAGTCATCAGGATACAAAACGTGATATTCCAAAACTGGAATATGGTCAGATAAAACAAGGAACAAGCAGAAAATAAAAGAAATAACAAAAATATAAAAAACCTAAGTTGACATGCGACACAACGATGAGACAGAACAAAAACACAAACAGAATTACAGCAAACGACACAATGATGAGACTAAACAAAACACAAAGATGTCGGACACAAACAGAAAAAACAACAAACAACACAAACGATGAGACGAAATAAAACACAGTAGTTTTCCAAACAGTCAGTACGAACGACGTTTCGGGAACTGAAATCTGTTCCCGTCATCAGGTAGACACACAGGGTTCAGGAACACGAGTGTGACTGATGAGGAGACTGGAAAAACCATGGGTTATGTAGGGTAAAGCCCCTTTTCGTGCTCAGCCAATGGGAGACGAGCTGTCTCCTGATTGGTCGCGCAGCATGTATTGACTCTGATTGGTTGTGGTGGGTTGGGTGTTTGTTTTTATTTTGTGCTGTAAAGTTGTTTCTCTTTTAATCAATGGGATCCACGTATTTTTTAATTCAATGCTCTGTTGACTGAAAATATTACTATTGCTAATAGTAAATGCTGATTCTTTTATTTTTCTTTTAATTTTGTCAGTTTCCTGTGTAAGTGGTTTAGATTCTTCCCAAAGGATTTTGTGGCTATTTTCCCGTGCATGTTCGGCCAGTCTAGATTTTTGGGTTTCGTCTTTTTTGCAATTATTTTTATGTTCTTTAATGCATGTTGATAGAGCTCTGCCGGTTTCACCAATGTACATATGGCCACATTCATTGCCAATGCCCGGTATGGACTGGGTATGCAAATTTCTCTGAGGAAACTGGAAAAGAAAATGGTTGATCTATCACGATGTTCCAACAACTTGACTTTTCTCTGCAAATGTCGCAATGAAGGTGTAATTCCTAAGGGTCTTACAGTCAAATCGCCTGTGAACAGCAAACAGGCACAAAAAATAGCTCTGAAAGCTAGCCAAAAGCTGCTGAGCGAAAGAATATCTGCCTATCACTGTCAAAATTCACAACTGAACAATGAAATATCGGCAATACATCTTGAACTACAGTCCATAATTAGTACAAAAAATTTTAATTGCATATATCAGTCCATCACGAATCTTGTCCAGAAAAAATCTGTCAAGTGCAAAGAAAGGCAAAAAGATAAATTTTCCAAGCTGACCAGTACTATGAATACCAAAACACCCTCCACACCAAAAAGAACTAACACAGTTATTAATGCATCCTCAAAGAATTTGTCAAACTGCGAGGAAAATGTCTTACAAAAAGGTCTCAATTTCTGTATTGCTCCACGACACATTCCAGCCCTTGACATAGTTTCATCCGTGGAGAGTGCAATATACAAACTCCCTGCTGCTAAACAAGACGAATTTCGCTGGACTGTACGCACAGTGATTAATTCAGCTGGCCCACCAAAAACTAATATCTCTCCTGATGAACTCAAAGCCATCAAAAATCTAAAATCTGACCCTGACATTGTAATTCTTCCGGCAGACAATGGCCGTGCTACTGTAGTACTAGATAAATCCGATTATGACAAAAAAATCGCAGATCTCATTACCCCTGAACAATACACACATCTTGAAAAAGATCCCACTGCCAGCATAGAACGAAAAGTGTACCAAACTTTGAAAAAAACATCAAAGTCACTTTCCAGACAAATTAAGATCAGAGCTGACGCCACACAGCAGTAGATCACCACACATATATGGTCTTCCAAAAATCCATAAACCTGACATGCCTCTGCGCTCGATTATCAGCTGTTGCAATGCTCCATGCCAAAAACTATCAAAATATCTCCTAAAAATTATCGAACCCCTCATAGGGCAGACGCCAACTTTTGTCAAAGACTCTAATCATTTTATTTCCATAGCCAAAACATTGAAAATAGAAAACACTGACACCCTAGTGAGTTTTGATGTCCAAAGCTTTTTTTTGCCAATGTACCTGTGGCTGAAACTCTCAACATTGTCAAGGTCAAGCTGGAAGCTGATCCAAACCTAAATGACAGAACAACCATACCAACTCCGTCCATCATGGAAACGATTACCCTCTGTGTCACCACAACATATTTCCAGTTTAATGACAGTTTCTACAAACAAACAGACGGCATGGCAATGGGCTCTTCACTTTCACCATTCATGGCGAACATATTCATGGAGAACTTTGAGGAGGAAGCACTTAGCCAAAGCAATAGCCCTCCTAAAATCTGGCTTCGTTATGTAGACGACACTTTTACTATCTGGCAACACGGACCTGAAACCCTGGAGAAATTTGCGAACTTTCTAAACTCATTGAGGCCATCAATATAGTTCACCTATGAGAAAGAAACCAATGGCAGCATTCCTTTTCTGGACGTACTAGTTAGCAGGAAAAACAGCAGTCTCGAAACCAAAGTATACAGGAAACCCACACATACAGGCCAATACCTACATTTTGCATCCAACCACCCTAAAAGCACAAAAACTGGCATAATTCGCACACTAGCCAACCAAGCTGAGATTATTTGTTCCAACAAGAAATCCGTAGCTGAAGAACATAACCAAATAATAAAATAACTCACAGCCAATGGTTACCCAACAAACACCATCAAACAGCACATGAAACCTAACAGAACACTTAAGTCCACAGAAACAGAAAAGCCATCAGGAACCCTAGTTATTCCGTATGTTCGAGGCCTTTCTGAAAAAATAAGACGTCTAGGAAACAAATACGGACTTCGAACAGCATTCCGTTCTAAATCAACCATTAAAAGTATGGTTACCAGGGTGAAACCAGCCACAGAAAAACTACAAACAGACAACTGTGTATATCAGATACCCTGTGAATGTGGCCATATGTACATTGGTGAAACCGGCAGAGCTCTATCAACCCGCATTAAAGAACATAAAAACAATTGCAATAAAGGCGAAACCCAAAAAACTAGACTGGCCGAACATGCATGGAAAATTGCCACAAAATCCTTTGGGAAGAATCTAAACCACTTACACAGGAAACTGACAAAATAAAAATAAAAATAAAAGAATCAGCATTTATTATTAGCAATAGTAATATTTTCAGTCAACAGAGCATTGAATTAAAAAATGTGTGGATCCCATTGATTAAAAGAGAGACAAATTTACATCACAGAATAAAAACAACCACACAACCCACCACAACCAATCAGAGTCAATAAATGCTGCGCGACCAATCAGGAGACAGCTCGTCTCCCATTGGCTGAGCACGAAAAGGGGCTTTACCCTACATAACCCATGGTTTTTCCAGTCTCCTCATCAGTCACACTCGTGTTCCTGAACCCTGTGTGTCTACCTGATGACGGGAACAGATTCCAGTTCCCGAAACGTCGTTCGTACTGACTGTTTGGAAAACTACTGTGTTTTATTTCGTCTCATCGTTTGTGTTGTTTGTTGTTTTTTCTGTTTGTGTCCGACATCTTTGTGTTTTGTTTAGTCTCATCATTGTGTCGTTTGCTGTAATTCTGTTTGTGTTTTTGTTCTGTCTCATCGTTGTGTCGCATGTCAACTTAGGTTTTTTATATTTTTGTTATTTCTTTTATTTTCTGCTTGTTCCTTGTTTTATCTGACCATATTCCAGTTTTGGAATATCATGTTTTGTATCCTGATGACTAAAGCATACTCTGCTTTTTATGTTTTCTTGTCTTATTTTTACTTTTAGTTTTCTTGTGACAGTCATTTATTTCGCAATGGAGTATGTCCATACAAACAAATTCAGTCATGAACTCCCATTGCACAGTTCTTTCAAAGATCATGTATGTATGTAGTTTGGTTATATACTTTTCAGTTGTTTTTACTCTTTGTCGTGATGTTCTTATAGTACATATAATGGGTGGTATGTATGTTTATACTAGGAGTACTGATGTAATGTGTAAAATGATGGTTTATATAGTTGTTTCAGTGGTAGGGGGTAGTTTGCTCTGTTGTTAGATGACAGTTTTGTTGGTCTCTCTATGTAGAATATAGCTGAATAAGTTTACTGCTGCCCTGTTCTTGTGGATATTGAATGGTATCTTATCTCCTTGAATGTCTGGTAAGTTTTCGGCAATGATAGTACCTACAATAGATGGGTTGTTTGGTATGTTTTGTAAAATTGAAGGTTTGAACTATAAGACTGCTAGATTTAGGTTGGTGTACACTTGAATTATGGTTGTGGAATATGTCTGAATGTTCCTAAATTATAGTTGATATCAGGATCGCTGATGGTTTCTGAGGCACCTAAAGGCACGTTAAGGTGAAACTGACCTGGGAGTTGAGTTGTGTAATGAGTAGCATCTGAAATATTATAATAACTTATTGGAATGGTTGTTTGATAATGTATGTTTGTAAATGAATTAAAACGAATTATATAAAATTGATATATAGTGCTGGTGTAGTGAAATTTTATGTAGAAAATGAGATCATTGATAATTAACTGCCTATGGCATGATAAGTGCTTAACATGGTGTGGGGTTGGATTGTGTTATGTCAAATTAAGTCATGTTGAGATGGTTTGTCTCAGGTAATGGTAGGCTTGAACCGGTTAGTTCAATTCGGGTCCTGCTGCTTGAAAGTTTATATAAAATAAGCGGAAGCAAAGAATACAATAGTCATAGTATAAAAATAATATAAATCCTGCCACACAAGGTATAAAATCTATAATTCATTGTAAAAGTCTAATGTGAGTGGACTGAAGATAAAGGTCCGAGCAAGAATTTATATACTGACCTCTACAAAGAATTCTACAACTTATATATTCATGCACTGATGTCAAAACACAAAATAAACCATTTCTCTACCTAGTGATCTTAAGGCTAGTATCTTGAACACTTTAATCGTACACAGAAGAGAATAACATTTGGATAATATTTTCAGTACAAGAAAGGTACAATTGGTTGGATATATTGCATAAGCTTCTATCAAAATATAATCAGGACCACGAACATGCAGCCTGTGGATGTCAAAGACTACATACTGTGTATAAAAACGAGAAGAAACAGGACCTGCACTAACCTAAAGCAAATGGTGGAGACAATGGATATCGTGAGTGAAGGGACATTTACTGAAGGCTACACACCAAACTGGAGCAATGAAATATTTGAAGTGGTCAAGATTAGTCACTACAAACCGAGGAATTACTACCTAGAATATGTGGAAGGCAAGGCTATTCGAGAAGGTTTCTATGGCGAAATTAGAGTTACCAAGTATCCAAACACATATTTGGCAGAGAAGGTATCGAAGAAGAAAGAAAATGAGGTTCTTGTGTGATGGCCGGGGTCATATACAAGCCACGACAGTTGGATTCGTCGATTGGACATTACGTATAAATAATGTGAATTCTTATGTATGTAGGAATGAACTAATATAATTGTTTAAAACTAAATTTCTGTGTTATTATTTATTAGCAAATGTTCCTTTACTAGTAACAGCATAAAACTGCTGCTGGGGTGCCTGGAAGGCAGTCTGTGATGACTGCGCACATGTACTCTGAGCGTGTTGAAACTCGCGGCGATGAACTGGTCGGGGTAAGGCGTGCAGTTTCGTCATCTCGTCCTCGCCATGCGCAGGACTGTCCCGTGCGCGGCCGCAGACTTCTTGAATCATGCTCCACGCGTGTGTAGAGACCCGTCCGACGTGCGAAGAGAGGATGCGTACAGGCTGACAGGTGTTTACACCTTTACCAGTTCATATTGCCTTGTATAGTTAGCAGGAAGTGTTCCGTGCCTTGTTAGAAGAAGACGCCGAAGTGTGCTGTCATAACGTTTTCTTAAAGAGAAACAGATGTACCAGTCCTTGTACACTCAATCTGCATTTACATAGTACACTATTACATTATAATTAGTTACTATAAAAGTTTTAAAAATTGAAATAATAAACTGAAAACAATAATAATGCAGTTATTACACTAAACAAAATTAAATTACTTTGGTGAAGTATCATACTTGTAAAGACTTGTCAATCTTGATGCCTGAAGGCATTCATAAAAAATATATATTTGTGATACTTGGTGACAGGGGCGAGAGTCCTGCCTATGGTACATTACCCATCGTCCTTAAACACATATGTATACTGGTGGAGTCGAATTAAGTGAGTAAATAGGCAGCAAAAATGGCTGCTGAAGTCGGCACCTCCTGTCAAGGTGATGTACAATGGGAAACAAGAAGAGGCTAGTATGTTGGACATTGAGGGAGGGGGGAGAAGGAATGAGATATAAGGGTTGTAGCTGAGGAACTGATGAATGAGAGTGCAGGAGGAAAGTATGAGCAGAATGAGAGAGAAGGAGGAATGAGAGATGAGGCTGGTAGCTTGGAGCTGAAGAATGAGAGAGCAGGAGGAAAGTATGAGCGGAAAGAGAGAGCAGGAGGAATCGGAGATGATGGTTATAGCTGGGGAACTGATGAATGAGAGAGCAGGAAGAATGCATGAGTGGAATGAGAGAGCAAGAGGAATGTATGAGTGGAATGAATGAGCAAGAGTAAATGAAAATCATGATGGAGGATTTGACATACCAAGGTTGTAGATATGGTGTGCCAAGTTGCCAACCAACATGTTGCCTTCAGCCAACGATTAGGTAGAATGAGAGAGCAGGAAAAATTTACGAGTGGAATGAGAGAGCAGGAAAAAATTATGTGTGGAATTAGGGAGCAGGAGAAAATAAAATTAAATACGGCGTGCTTCAGACTAATGAAAAAAATGACTGTTGAAATTTGGCTGAGGAAGGGGGGAAAATATTTTAAGATATCAGATGATTTAAAAATTATTTTAGGATTTTTTTATTTTTGGAAATTTTTGGAAAATTTTTAAAGTGACACAGTCGAAGATGGCTGCCAGAAAAAATATGGCTACCGGAAACAATATGGCGGCTGGAAACAAGATGAAGGTGGTGATGTAATCCAAGATGGCGGCTGCAAATCCACTAATCCACAGCCTGCAGTCTGTAGTGCACAGACCGACTAAACCTATCTACTGGAATCTATATTATATTCTATGTTCTATGAAATTCAAGCATATAAGTATGGAAGATAAAATAAGCTTATTGCAATTGCACAATTAGAACAAGAGCGTGAACTACCAATATTACCTTAAGGAATTTTTATTGCTAAGAAGATCCCCTTTCTTGGAGCAACGACTAATTGTCTCGTTGGTAGTGATGCTCTTTTTGAAATCAAATGTCTCGCAGCTGCCAAGGCAAAGCTTTTTGAGTCTGCAGTTACAAGTAAAAACATTATTTTTGTGAGATGAAATATTGGGAAATGCATCTCAAGATGAACCACACATAAGTAAGGGGAGCGTGCGCATTTGGCCCAACAGGGAGCAAAACCGGCATAACCTGCATATGGTTAACATGGCCGCCCCCTCCACTGCCTACAGCAAGGCCTCTGAATGGCAAAGATGTTGTCTAGGGGGGGCGTGTCCTGGGCAGTGATTGGTTGTAGGGGTCTACGAGGCAGTGTACAGAGGAGTTGGCTTCCCTTTTGGTACAAGTTGTGTCTAAGCACCATGTGGTAATTTATTGTGTGTAGGCGAGGGGTGGGGGAGTCTACAAGATGCATAGCATCTTGAAGACATCTTGAAGAATGGACCCTTTTGGAGGAAATAGTGCCTAAGCGTCATGTGGGTATTGTTCGTTATTAGCAAGGGAGCTGTCTACAAGATGCATAGCATCTTGAAGACATCTTCAAGAAATCTTGAAGAAATCTTCAAGAAAAATAAGCCTTATCACATACTTGTCCCACACTCTTAAGATATATCTCAAGATCCATAGAATCTCCTTGAGGCATCCACAACTCCTAATGTGTGTAAGACATGTCTCAAGATGCATAACATCTTGAAGACATCTTGAAGAAAACTTCAAGACGTTATAAGAAAAATTAATAGCTTATCACATACTTGTCCCACACTCCTAAGACATATCTCAAGATGCATAATATCTTGAAGACATCTTCAAGATGTTACAAGAAAAATTTATGAATTATCACATACTAGTCCCACAGCCCTAAGACATGTCTCAAGATGTATAACATCTTGAAGACATCTTGAAGAAATCTTCAAGAAATCTTCAAGACTTTACAAGAAAAAAATAAGGCTTAACCCATCTCCTTGAGTCGTCTACAACTCCCAGAGTCCTAAGACATCCTCAAGATGCATAGCATCTCTTTGAGACATCTATCCCATCTCCTTAAGAAGACTGCAAGATGTGTTCAAGATGTATAGCAGATCCTTGAGACATCTTAAAGATGTCTACAAGGTGGTGCTAGAGAGAGAGAGTGTGCAACACTAATAACCCTCCTGTATATCACAGTTTTACCCCCTCCATCACTTACTTTCAACAACAGCTCCAGCAGCAACACATCCTCCTTCCAGCATAGTCACTACTCGAATGAAGAGGGGAGACAGGCTTTACTAGTATAAAACCATACCTCCCCTACACTTTTACCCCTCAATGTCTCCCCCTAGTATTGATTGTGTGTAGGCGAGGGGTGCAGAGGAGAC
>PNEQ01009528.1:0-11370 GCA_003012365.1 Medauroidea extradentata
TCAGCAATCAACAGTGTCTTACTCAATACCTTTAATTATACTTCATCTCAGCAATCATCAGTATTTTATCCTGTACCTTTAACTATGCCTCCTCTCAGCAATCAACAATGGTTTACTTAATACTATTAATTGTGCTTCCTCTCAGCAATCAACAATGGTTTACTTAATACTATTAATTGTGCTTCCTCTCAGCAATCAATAGTGTCTTACTCAATACCTTTAATTATACTTCCTATCAGCAATGAACAGTATTTTACTTGATACCTTTAATGAGCAACATGAATATTTTTTTTTGTAGTTGCTGTTTTACAACCGTTTTTGTACCACTATGATACCTGCAAAGTCTTACGGCTAGAAAATTAGTCTTACGGAAGTTACAGCTTAATGAAACTAGCACGATTTGAATGCCCGGCAAAACGCGCTTCCGTCGGCCTATCCCGTCGTGACGTCACTACCCAGGCACGAGTCAGTCCACTCCGCATATCCAGTAGACTATGGTTACATAGCGCGCTTCGTGCTAGAAAATGGATACAAATACAGGAAATCACAGAAAACCAGTGACTCCAAGAAACTGTAAATGGTGCATTGTGCCATGGTGCATGAATACGTCTGAAAATGTATTAGATATAAGATGTTCATTCATGTAAGTAGTATACTTTAGGGGAGTTTGGGACATGGAATCTGGGATAGGAGCGTAGGAGCCACTGATGACGTCACCGGTCGCCATATTGGATTATGTCACCGGCCGCCATCTTGTATGACATCACCGGCCACCATATTGGATGATGTCACCATCCGCCATATTGGATGACATCACCACCGCCATGTTGGATGGTATCATCGCTGCCATATTGTATGATGTCACTTTCAAAATTTTAAAAAATATTTCAACTTTTCCAAAATTAAAAAATTAAAAAAAAATTTAAAAATTTAAAAAACAATAAATTGTATGCCTGTCATCTTGTTTCCGGTGTCCATCTTGTCCGCGATACCTGTCGTCAATAGTTTTACTTTAAAAGAGGTAACCTTCTTAAGGGGGTTTCCTCCGAGTCTTCCGAAATTTTTTCTAATTCGTATTCCTACCAACCCCCACTCATACCTCATAATGTTAAATGTATTTATAGTAAAATAAGTTATGTAATTTACTATACCACAGCTGTACGGGCTCTGCCTCCCCTTCTCCAGCTAATTACCAAAACCCGACTTCTTTCTTAGCAATCCCTGAACTATTACCATAAAATCCAATAAAATAAACAGTAGGGGTTTTCTCCGAGTCTTCCGAATTTTTTTCTAATTTTTATTCCAACCTAACCTCACTTTCACCTCATAACATAAAACATCTCTTTAACAAAATTAATTTAAGTAATTAACTGTGTCACACCTAAACGACCTCCCCCACCACACCCCCTAGCTATTCCCGAACTATTTGCAATAAATCCAATAAAATAAAGCATAGGAGTTTTCACTGAGTTTTCCGAAACATTTTATAATTCGCATTCCTTCCATCCCCCACTCACACCTCATACAGATTTTTTTTTCGATTAAATTAAAAAAATAATCAACACTATATGCCTAGAAGGTCTTCCTTAGTACCCCACCATACTTAACACGCAAGTCACTGGCAGGCACCTCTCCCTCCCCTCATCATCGCCAACCTTTTTTGACCTTCACCTTTCTTCCCAAGTCACCACATGCATGCTAATCACGTGCTCATCACATGACACTCCTCCCCATCATACCATGCTATCGTCCTGTACCACCTTCCCCTCCTCGCCGAGTCAGCACATACATGTGTCGCAGTATGGTGCAATACTAACCTTTGGACTCCCCCCCTCATTCCCCCATAACACGATTCATCACATTCCTGAGACGTGACATCTTATTGGTGTCGCAACATGGCACAACTCTGTAGGTGACTTTCAACATCTTTCTCATGAGCACATTTCTCCCCCCCCCCCACACACACACACTACTCCTCGCTTCTACCCTTCTAGCTGATTCAGTACATTACATGTGTCGCAGTATGGTGCAATACTAACCTTTGGAATCTCCCTCCCTGTACCATCGAGTCAGCACATTCCTAAGGCACGATGCCAGAATGTGCACTAGCCTGGACACAGGTCCACATCCAGACGGCGAAGACTTCTAACATGAAGAGAATGAAAATATTTATAACTTTACAACTTGATACCTCTATAATATGCTATTATATGCTCGGAATTGAAAAACACATACACCTATGTATTTGTTTTTTTAAATTTCTAATAAATTATTATATAATTCGGTTTTTATATTTTAATCTTCCTATACGTTAATATATAGGCATTACAGCAAGGGGACCTCTAGTTACTAGAAAGAAAACAAATGTTATGCAGTATAATAACACGTATTTATTTACTAAAAGTAAATACACTCAAAATGTCCTTTTTGTTAACCCACGAGTCATCATGTCTCGTGTGTCCAAGCCACCGCACAAGAACACGATTGTTTTTACGTTTCAGTATCTTCTCCACCAAATACACATCAGGAAACTTCGTAGGCTGTATTTCCTCTGTATAGAACCCGCCAATGATAGGTTCACCATGCAGATCTTCTAAATAATACATCTGAGGATACGAATGTCTTATGTGCACTATCCTGTATAGTTCAGCAGACCAGTTGTGACAATAGGCCTTGTGAAAACCACCGCTTTGTTTGGAGAATCGTACCAGTTCACCAATATTTGCTTTAGGTTTATGGGGATCCTGCAGTATTTTGTTCGAGTACACAATACGAAGCAAGGCATCGTCTTTAATATCTTCAGGTTTCATATGCGTAGTTGAGTGAACCGTAGCATTATATTCACAAACAAGTCTCGGCAGTAATGCAAGCCACTTATAGTTTTCATTAGCAGTAAAATGCGTCCAAAGTTAAGTTTTAAGATTTCTATGGAAGCGTTAAACGATGCTAGTCTTAAGTCCCGAGTAAGTCGAATAGTGATTTATACCATATATTTCCATAAGTTTTCGGAAAGTAGCATTAAATTATTCGCGACCATCGTCTGTATGAAGATTTTTAAGTATCCGTCCGCAAGAAAAAATGGTGTCCATAGCTTTTGCAACTTCTCCGGCCGTCTTGTTCTTGATAGGTATGGCCCAAGCATACTTGGAAAATGTATCGATGACTGTTAAAATATAGTGATTCCCTTTATTTACATGAGCAAAGTCTTGCATTTCTCTAAGGTCAGACTAAAAAGTATCGTCCAGTCCTTTCATCACATACTTTCTCCTATGATAGTTTTTTCTAGCTGCATTATGAAGTTCGTTGGAAATACCATATTTCACCATTTTTCAAAGTAACCAGCCTCTGTCAGTTCCTCAAGTATGGAAATTATTTCATTATTGTGCGAACAGTTGCCTGCTGCCTGCGAAGCCAGGAGAATTCTCAGCCTATCAACCAATTCATTCGGATCGTCCCAGAAAACGTAGTCGATTTTATTTCCGGTTATAAGTTTTTTGTGTTAGGCCTGTACCGGCAGACATGCTTAACCCCGGAAATAGCTTGACTATAATGGCAAATTTTTCGTGTGCTGTATCTTTAAATCTTCTTGTCACAGGGTTATAGTTGGCATAGTGAGCGTTGCTATACCTCAACAAAAGTCGATACCTACGCAGATCTGAGTCAGTAAACTGCTCTGGTTTTTTCCGAAATAAAAGTTCACAAATGTCATATGATAATTTTTTAACAGTGCATTTACCCACTTGCAGTGTATCTCCAGCCAAAAACTTCACTTCTTTACTACCAAGAAACCATTTGCCATCGCCACCACTCTACAGACCGTATGTGGAGTCGCTGTTTCGCACAGAAAATGAAGCAATATAGTGGTTAAGAAGCGAACCAGTCTCAGACCCCTCCTCGCGGACACGTTTTTGATCTCGCTTATGCAAAAGTTCAATCAAAGGACTATCATCTTCGTCCGTGTCAGTATCTCTACTCTGTGTATGTCTTTTCCGTTTTCTATTTGTTGATTGGTCCTCATCCTATATTTCCTGTTCGATGTTTACTGTAGGAGTTGTATCCATGTGATGATGCAATGTTAGTTTGTCGAGACGACTTGTGATTGGTCGGAAGGTATCTTCTCTCATAACCTCAAGGGCTAATTTGTTATTTTTAGCTAGTAAATACTTTGTGTGTACAGCCTCTATTGCTCGCTGGAGATCACCTGTCAATGCAGTTCTGTCGTCTATTGTTAACTGAGCTGTAACCACGGTTTTCAAAGTAATTTATACCTTTGCAGAGAAAACCAATTATTAACGGTTTACAGAAACTGCTCTTTCAATGTTATCCAGTCGTTCAGAACAAATGTCCTGTACATTCTTAATGTGTCTCGCAATGTCTGTTTTCGATGCCAGTTTCGAAATAAGTGTGTTCTGTAAAGACGTTAATTCATCATGCCTTTGTGCATTTGAAACATTAATTAAATCTCGTAGTCTAGCTTCTACACCATCCACATGCTGGTCGATAGTCACCAGGTTATCTCTTACTTTATTTTTACACTCTCAAGCTTTTGTCCGATGAGTGACAAGTCTCTGCGAATACTAGTGATCCGAGCCTCCATGTACACATGTTCAGAGCTTTTAACACCTCCAAACTTGGAAACGGTACCATGACTCATGGTCGGGAACGTATGATAAACTGATCAAAGCCCCATCTGTACCGACCCTTATGTAGTTCACAGCCTTTAATGATTACCATTATACCGTACTTGTCTTTCCAGCAAAAAGAACATGTATCTTTGAATTCAGCAAGAGTCATGTCAGTGTTCACGTGCTCAGCATACACATGACTTAAATTTAGGTCGTCCATACGAAACAACACCAACATATTGGCATTATCACGAAGAAGTTGCTTGGGTATGCGCGAATACGTCTGACTCAAGTAAACACAGTCCACACCTGCATGGCGCCCCATGCTAAAGTACTCCTGAACACACGTCTGTTTCTCGCAAGCAATATCTTCAAATACAAATACAGAATATTGCTTAGCTTCGCTTGGTGGTACAACTTGTTCGTTGTCAATACATGGAAAATAGCCAATTCCTTCTATAGCCAGTAGAACACGAGCCAGTCGTTGGTACATTGGCTGCTGGAGCGATTTCGAGTACAGGTAAACATTTTTAAATCGAATTCCATTCTGTTCTTCGAGTAAACTAAGAAGTATGCATGTTTTACCTGCTCCACTCGGCCCAGCAATAATACACCTAATGGTGTTAGGTAATAGGGAACCATGTCTTGATTCACGAGAGACGACTTCATCCTCGACGGTAATATGGATGGGTAAACTCAACACTTGCTCGTCGATATGTATATTGGTACCGTCAACTTGCAATACTTGTGATGACATATGAGGTGCCTGAGATGATAGCGGAGCAGACATAGTTTTGTGTGAAACAGGTGTATTTATGTGCGGAGCGAGAGAATTTGTGTGCGGAGCGACCATATTTGTGTGCTGAGCGAATGTAGCTGTGTGCGGAGCGGGCATGTTTGTGTGCTGAGCGAATGTAGCTGTGTGCGGAGCGACCATATTTGTGTGCTGAGCGAATGTAGCTGTGTGCGGAGCGACCATATTTGTGTGCTGAGCGAATGTAGCTGTGTGCGGAGCGACCATGTTTGTGTGCGGAGCGAATGTAGCTGTGTGCGGAGCGACCATATTTGTGTGCTGAGCGAATGTAGCTGTGTGCGGAGCGGGCATAGTTATGTGCGGAGCGAGCGTAGAAAATAGTTGCGATTGCTGCTTAGCTCGTGGTTGAGGTTCTTGTTTTAGATAAGACTGTCGAGTTCCAAAACCACAAATCCTAGAATGTCTCTTCAAAATATCACTCCGAGTAAACCGACGATGACAGACTGCACACTAAAATTTCGTTCTAGAAGGTATTTTCATCTTACATGTTCTTGCTTCATGTCTTCGTACACTGCGACAAGACGTAAATACTTCACCACAGAGGCGACAACGGAAGTACATCGTTAACGAACGTACTGTTCGAATGCTAGAAATATACTGAGAACGAGCACCCACGTACAAGTACTTCAATACCTATATCTAAGTACGCCGAGATTCGCTCGATGCTTCCTAACATGCGTCTGTTACATGTACGGGAAGACTAACTGCCTGCTTACATTCCTTTATACCAAAACAAACATGTATAAAAGAAAGAATATTATACTCTCGTATCTCAGTTTACTCTCATGTCTCGCGGAGTAAGGTCTATAAAATCAGGTTGTGGTATCCTCAACTCTCTCATAACTAATCTACCATTTGAAGCACATAATCCTGGCTATAAGTTCTGTGGTCCAGGGACAAAGCTACAGAAAAGACTAGCACGAGGTGACAGTGGTATCAACGCACTTGACGAAGCTTGCAAGTGGCACGACGTATCTTACGCTCAATACAAAGATTTGGAATCTAGACACGGAGCCGACAAGTTACTAGCACACAGGGCCGACGGGGTACGCAAAAGGACTCGGAGAAAAAATAGCCGCTTGGGGTGTCTCCAACATAATGAAAGCCAAGGTCAAGCTGGGCATGGGTTTGCTACTGCGCAAATCTAGAAAAATACATAAAACAAATACCAAGAGAAAAATCCTTTGCCGAGAAAAAAGCGAGGTACGAAAATGGGCGGCTTCCTACCCTTACTAATTCCTGCTATATGGACCCTGGCCGGTATTGCGGGTGCAGTAACAAACATTGTAAGTGCGGGGAAGAAGACTTCTAATGACCGAAAACAAGTGGACGTAAACACTCGTCACAACCGTACACTAGAAGCAATTGCTATGGGTAAAAAAAACTGCCAAGGACTTTACATCCGTCGTCCGTACCGCGGCGGAGGTGCAGGAAAGAAGAAGAATAAGCGCCGTACAAAAAGATCTTAAGGTCCCTACCTAGAAGACCACTGACGAACATTGACATAGAATTTTATGCCCGCAAACTAAAAATACCAAACTTTAGAGTAGTGTATATGTGTAATAAACTACCTTCAAAACCCAAACAAAACGAATGTGGCATAACAAACCAGGATACCTCAGACGGCCCCGGCGCACACTGGGTAGCTTACAGAAAGCGCGGGAGAAGAGCCGAATATTACGATAGTTTTGGCAATTTGCGTCCACCGCCCGAGCTATGCAAGGACCTTAACAACACCATACTAACATACAACTACGAACCCCAGCAATTACCAAACACGTGGAACTGCGGCCATTTGTAATAAGGGAATGTTTTATGAATTTGATTAATTTCTAAGTTGACATTACGCAACAGGTTATATTATTTTAATTTAAAACTAATTATTCGTGTGTGAGAAAATATTTTACTACAGAAAATTTAGGTAGAGATGAAAAATTTTGTGAATTTATGGAATTTATTACTTATGTTAGATTATATTTATTTTCCCGTTATCATTACTATTATCATTGTGGCAAACACTAATCAGAATGCAGACCACACATCCCTTTATTAAAACCAATTTTTTATTTTATTCTATTATAAATATATTTTGGTATGTTACAGATTATCTATATAATTTATTATTTCGTGGGGCTGAAAGTTATTAGTCACAGTTTTTTGTACATTGGAGAAATGTAATGTATCACTGGCATAGCTGGAGAGTAAATGTGACATTTTCTAACGAGCCGGATGTGACTGTATCGCTGATTTTATAACTTTTTTATTTTATAAGACGCCATCTAATTATAGGAGAGGGGTTTTGCCACCATTGTATCGTTTTACTAAACTGCGAATGGGACCGATAGTGAAGAGGTCCGAGTCGAGGTTGGCTAGTAAATGTTGGTGCCTCAAGACAAACTTACCTGCTTGTTGAAGACGCCATTCCAGAAAGTGCTAATTCTCCTTGTACTACCAATACTAAATTTGTTGGTCTTTTGACGCGGTGTATGGCTTCGCGATTTATAAAACACTTCGACTTTCTTTGCTTGGAATCTCAGAGGTTGGAATGAGAACCAGCTCTAGCTACTGGGTTTTTCCCTCTTATTAGATGTATTTCAAATAATTTATGTTATTAAAATTAAGTTAGTGACACGATAAAGTTTAGTTTTATTACATAGGAAAACTCGGTTTGCAAAATAACATACTTCAACTATCTTAGTTATACAGAGAAATTCCTGGCAGTAAAAGCAGAATATTACTAATATGTTCTTCACTACGTGTAAACTTTACAACACATTCTAAAGACATATTGTAAGGATAGATGTTCATTCAAATAACTAACTACACGCTTAAAATGGTATTCCGCCGAACTAATTTCGTTGAAACTTTATGAATAAATTTGAAATGTAAAAGGTCTTCTTGTAATGAATATTGGTGTTGTACGTTTTATTTTATTTTATATCCGATAATCTGTAAGGTTTTCATATTTATAACTTTTTTTCCAGTTTGTAAACATGTACCACAGTTTTGTTATGTATGTGGGAAAACCCTACTGTTGTTTACAAAGTTTTTTTGATGAAATAAATTTCCAACTATTTCTGTTTTGCACATATTGCATGCTTGTCCCAAAATATGTCTATTATATAAATTTCTATATAAGTTATAACAGAAACATAAAATACTATGCTTACCACAAACTGGCACTAAGTACATAACTGGATGAAAGATAAAAGCAAATACTACGCACAGCTTCTGCAACATTTAAGGAAATAAATTCATTGAACTGTATACCTTGTAGGCTCTCTACTTTATCATAGCATATTTATTCGTATTCTACTTCTCGTAATGGTTGTAGCATTAACATTTAACAACCGCCAACAGTGTGTAGACCTATAGTTGTTTCTAGAATCATCATAGTGCTAAACTAAAGTTAAATCATTAACAGTCTGGCATGCTAATATTTCGTGTAAAATTTCGTTTAAATAAATTTTTCATCATCATCATCATCATCATCATCAAGAAGACAAAAAAAGAATATAACTAAGTAAAAAAATTTACTTGTTTTGACCAAGTTTTGAACTCACGGCAGCTAAATAGTTTTGACCCCATTTTTTATATTTTTTTATATTGAATTTTTTATTTAAAAAAATATTTGGTACAATGGCAAAGCTATCGCCTCGCCACTGCACCAAACATTCCCCGCCCCCCTTAAGTTGGCTAATTCATGTAATCCCCAGTCACTTTGTTTTTGTGTAACTGTCGTAATTGTATGTTGATGTGTGGCACCCAAACAAGACGAACACAAACACCCAGTCCTGAACCCCAGGAAGTGTCTGTAAATGTCACCTCCCCGGCCGCAAATCGAACCCGGCACCCCTGTCTCAGCAGCCAGGAGCGCTAACCACTGAGCCAAGTGGTCGAACGCCACTCGCATGTTACATCACATGATACAAGTGATGCTATTATTAAGTATTACGTAAGTTGTAAAAACGTTTATTTTAGTCATAATTAAATAATACTTTTTAGCCTCGGTAATTTTGTACTGTTGTTTTATAATGTTTCGCGCTGATACGTAACTCTTATATTTCACATGTGCCGTCAAACTCGCTTTGGTGGCATTTACCACGGCGGCCATATTGTCTGCTTATTACACTCGACGTATACGAGTTGTGAAGGTGAACGGCGCCTACCGAGAGGGTACCAACTCACACGGTCTGGACGTATACGAGGGCTCTCGTATGGTTCGAGCTTACCGTTTTTTAAAATCGTGCGAGTTTCGACAGAAAATTTAACAAATCGTACACGATTGCAGTTCGAGCTTAGGCCCCCCCTGGACAACAACTAACTACAAACCGGTTGTCACTTTTCAGCTGACGAGACTGTACACACTGCTTGTCGTGACGCAAGATTATTGGTCGCGACGGCCATGCCACTTGCTCGCTATTGGCAGGGAGGATGTAGCGGGATAAACGGACAAGGGAGGTGAGGTATGTCAGAGAGGGGGACGGCTGTAGTTCACATATTTTCCGAAGACACACTTAGGTTTGTCGAGCAGTAGTCACTTCACCCACCGCGGCCTCCTATATATGACGCAGTCAGCAAAATAATATTGAATTAAGTTTTTTTTATTTTCGTAGCGATTTGATTTGTTTTAACGAGTTTCAGGCTCGCAAAATATTTTCTAGATATTCATTTACACGTGCTTCAATAGTATAATTTTCCTTATGTTATACAAACGTTATATATTTTATGTTTTATTTAATTTGTAAGACTATATTTTTTTTGCACATACTCATTCTTCTGCTGAATAACTAACTTATTTGATAGCCTTGAGAAACCAACGAACAAATGACTTAAATTTTATACCTGTGTTACATAAAATTTGATGCTGACTACAAGAATACTTTGAAACTCCATAACCGTTTCCAGATACCTCCATACTTTTATTTTTCATTTTTTCTTTTGACGCAATGGCGTATCATATATGAAAAAACATTTTAATGTTTTCTTGTTAATTTTGTGTTATTTACTTTGACACTATATACATAATCTCTCTACATAAAATGGAGAGCTCAAACACTCGTCAACGCACTGTCCAAACCTCTGTACCAAGATATGTGAAATTTTGAAAGAGGCTTTCCTTACGCCGTAAACACAAATTAAGTGTTTTTTTTTCTTTTACAAAATTTGAAAAAAAATAGTAAGTCAGTGAAATGTGGTGAAATATGTTTTTCCATGAATCCTCAATAGCGCTTAAACTAGTTGAGATATCAAGGTGCTTTTTACATCAGCACAAAGTTTACAAAAATACATCTAGTGACGATGGTTAGGGCCCGGTAGTTTTCGCGAAAAGATTTTTGCCCCACTTTGTTTCAGTGTCTTACGTGCACACCTGCAGCTCAACTTCATGATTATTGACAGAGTGTTTTTGTGCAGAGTCGTTATTCATTTAACTGTGCCAATCAGTACACGGATAACTGTGACACATCACGTCTGTGATTTGCGGGTTTAACCTCCAGACGCTGGGTGTTACGGCATCCAATCACTGACCACATAACAGAGATGCAGGTGCGCACGTAAGGCACTGAAACAAAGTGCTGCAAAATTCTTTTCGCGAAAACTACCGGACTCTAACGATGGTTAGAGATGATGGTATATCGCGAAAATGTTTTGTGCCAAGATAGCCTTGAAAACACTGACACAACGTAGCTGTCTGCAGACCAATACCAGGCATCAAATATTACAACATCGGGATTCTTATTGGCTCAGTCAAATAGGGCAACAGCTCC
Source organism: Medauroidea extradentata (assembly GCA_003012365.1). NCBI lineage: Eukaryota > Metazoa > Arthropoda > Insecta > Phasmatodea > Phasmatidae > Medauroidea > Medauroidea extradentata. Next base: position 11,208 of record PNEQ01009528.1, read on the forward strand.
ACGTACAAGCTAAAGCCAGTAATCTTCTGGTAAGTTGGACGTGTATTGAAATTCATCAAACAGTCAACTTTTCCCGCGATAAACCATCATCTCTAACGATGGTGCATCGCGAAAATGGTTTTGACAACATATCCTTGAAACCACTGTAGTTTCTTGAAACAAA
>PNEQ01009529.1:0-11367 GCA_003012365.1 Medauroidea extradentata
GAGGGGGGGGGGGTTGGACCCAATTGGACTTCCCTGCCAAAATTTTGATGGGTGATTTGGCAATAACAACATTATAGTGTTTAATCCCAATGGTTAAATTTCGTAATAAGTGGAAGTAAAACAGCAGTATTACCTTTACAGAAAAAATAGCTGTTATTCAACAATTTTTCAGACTTTTTCCAGGAGGGGGGAGGAATAGATTCAAACTACCCAATCCTTGGCGCACCGCTGTGCAGAAGTGACGTGAAATTGTAGACAGTTTATCAGAGACACACCCATCAAAGTATCAAGATAGCAAGAAACTAATGACCAAGTTCCTGCTTCCTACCCAGTCAGGTTGTGTAAACACGACGGTAATTCAATACGCAGATGTTGGTACTCCACCCACACATACGACTTCCCCCGTGGCAACTTATCTAGGCGAGTGACTCTATTTCTCAACCACGGACCTTGTAAAGTGTTAGGCCTGTGCCTGCGGGTGGTCACAGTCCTTAAGTTCACCTGAAGGGGCAAATTATGTCTTCTTTTCCCACATTTATATTTCACGATGACATTGCTCTATTTGTAGGGGAAAATGTAGACAACACCCAACATGTCAAGTTACATGACAAGAGAGTAGGGTATTTCAAGTAAAATGCAGTGAAAACTTATTATTCTGGACATTTCCTCCCAGAATAGTTGGCACGTCTGTGGTTGTAACTGATACTACTAGCAACAATTGTGTAATCTTAACTACCCTTTGGTGTCGCTTCGATAACTGATAACGTCTAATCAAGGCCTATCAGGTCGCATTACATAGGTAAGATATTTCCTATCACTATCAAGGAAAAGTCTTTGTTCACTTTCAGAATAATCAATATAGACCCTTTTTATCTTCAATTGATCGCTAAAGAATCTTTTCCAGATATTACCTCTCTGATATATAAGAGCCATTTCCCCTAAGCCAGGATTTTGAACCTCCGAGTTCCGTCAGTGGCTTTACTTGTAATAAGAGAGTGGGAGCAGAGACGAGCGACTTATGTGTAGAAAAATAATTAAAAAAAAAAAAAAGTGGGGGCTGCAGACTTTTTGTTTTAATTATTTTTCTACACATAAGGACAAGTACTCACGTGTGCCAATGTACATTCTCTCTCTCTCTCTCTCTCTCTCTCTCTCTCTCTCTCTCTCTCTGCATTACACCCACACATGCAAATGTGCATCAAAAGATGAGAGGCGTATATATATATATATATATATATATATATATATATATATATATATATATATATATATATATATATATAAACTGGCACAACAGTAAATGTTTCGAGTGCTTGATTGCTTGAGATATGTGTTTGACCTTATTATAAGAATATATCGAGAAGCGGTGCAGGCAGAGTGAACGAAGCTTGTGTATATAGAGATGAGACATAAGTGTATTATTGATAAATGTCAGCGTAATGCGTGGAAGACGCGTACACAAGGAGTGAATGAAGCAGCTGGAGGATGTATACAATGACTGGAAGGAGGAAGTGAAAGGTTAGATGTAACAGGAAGTGAAGGGACGTTGCCGTGAGCGCAGTGTTATGGCGGGCTAGGCACAGCACGAGGGGGAGGGGAGGGAAGGGAGCTGAGTCACGCCTGCAGAAAGCCGCGCGCGCCAGTCAGGCGAGGTAGGGGTGGTAGAAGAGGGGAGGGACAACACTCGCCGTATTGAGCAGCTATACAGAGATGAAAGACCTCGCTTGTCCCAACAATACGTACTCTACTGTCCCCTTATCTTCCCGCCTAAACAAAATACTGTGTATCAACCCCCCTTACCGCCCCCTTCCCTCACATATACTGCCGCAATGTACGTGTGTGTGTCCCCGGCACTTCTGTTCGCCTCATGGAATTGCTGCAATCGAAAATCAACCATGAACAATTAACCTTACCAAAATAATTTTTAAAATCGTCTTTCTACAACTGGCTCTTCGTGTTCAATCAGATTTCATTGTTCAATGAATTTCATACTATATTTGATTTACTTAAGTATGTTATCATATTACACTCAAGTATCTTTCTCTTGTATTATTATTTATTATTTTGTTAGCATTTTGCGTTAAACAAATACATAATAATAATAATAATTGCCAGTGGCGCTGGAACGCATTCGACTCTTGGGGTTGGGGAGTACCGTACAAGATGTTACGGATCTAACATTTTTTAAGGGGGGGGGGGTTGTAACATAATAGTTCTGGCACCGATGCCGTAACCAGAAGTGGGGGGGGGGGGGGACCGGCGGTCTTCCCCCGGAAAAACTTTACTTTCTTGGTGTTTTAAACCTAAATATTCAATACAGTGGGCAGAAATCTTAGTGTTTTTAAAGGTGTAATTTACAACTTTATGCCATTAACTACTTTAAAAAATCTTAAAATTATTTATGTATGCAGACTTTTTGTCCAAATGTCTTTACTTCAATTATTAAGTAATAAATGTGAGAGTATACCAGTCACAGGAACTTGCAACAGAACCAGAAAAATACATGCTAGTTCAACTGATCTCTCCCGATTTTCTATATGCACTGGATTCGCAATAATCTAATTATCATGTAAACATTTTAATTTGCATGCAGATTTTGTTCAAATTTGTGCAATGATGTGTATAATTTAACTTTATTTTGGAATTTCCTGAATTTAATCTTAATATATAAAACTAACCGGCCGGCTGCGGCGATGCCCGCGTGAAATTATGCAATGTTAACAGTAACTCTGGATAAAATATGTGATGAAGGCATTTAACAGCTACGTACTCAATAACCATGAACTATATATTGTCTTAGCTCAGTGTAAAGAGCACGCGCAATATGCTCGTATGATATCATAGTAATTCCCATCTCAAAGTCTTGCACGGGATACAAACCCGTAACCCCACCCCTTCCACACCACAAACGTTATACAATACCTGAGTGAATGCATAAAGGTAGGCCGTGATAATTCTTTCGTATGTACAGCCTAAGCGCCACGAGGGGAATGTTAGCCTATGCTTGTGCTAGCCTACTTCAACCCTCTCCCTCTACCTTATAGCATAGTCCTGTAGCCTCTGAACCCCCACCTCCAGCTGTCATATCATAGCCCCTCTCCTTATGACATACCCCTGTAAGGCGCCATCCATGCACTCTGGTCAAAATGTAACATGCGGGGGACAGACTGCAGAACAGAGCCATACGCCAGGTAGTGCTTCAGTGTTTGTCCGACTTCCATGGTTTAAAGTCAGCAATAGTTTTTCTGTCAAGCTGTTTGGTTGTTCGCCATTGATTGGTGGAAGTGGCAGATCAGATATCGCATCGTGACATTCCTCTGGGAACATCAAATCAACCTCCGCGAAAAAGCAAGGGTCTCCTGTGTATCGACGTTGGCGAAATCCTAATGAGAAAATTCATTTGCCGGAAGCCACTGAAAATTAGCAAAGGAAGCTTCGACATCATTGTATGACTGTACATACCATTGATGTCAAAGTAGCAGATGTAGGATAACGGGAGAGAAGGGTCGTAATCCTCGTCCATGTAAATATTGTTGGCAGTTGCATGCCTATTACTCACTTGAGTAATACCGCCTCGAACCCAGCGTTCGACAAATAGATATTTATCAGGGTCGGTCAACAGTTCCAAGCGCACTTGTGTCTTTGATAAGAGACCATCCCAGGCTAGAGCAGGAGCCGTGACATAAAATGTGGAGTCCACACCGTATGCCACTAAGCAAACCGTCCTAAAATTCTCAAACACGTCTGCTAACAAACATATATATATATGTAAATACTGCAAGGCACACTCCATTAATGTACCACAGTTGAACACATTCCAGGCAGCCTGAGCGTGCATGCAATCTCTCTAGCTCACGGCCTCGCATTATAGAATGCGTTCCTAGGAGGCAGGGAAGTCTCACATAGATTTTCCATAGACTGCATATGGTCGTATGGAAATACCCCCTTTCTTTGCGCAAAATCAAACTGAACGTCGTCTGGAAACTGCGCCCGGGTGAGTTTTAGCTGGCGCGACACTAGATTGTCAGTTAAAGAGTCCAGCGATGAGGTCATTAAGTTAAATGTGCGCTCACATCCTTGCGCAGTGTTCCCATAGTCAACTTGCATCTGGCTGGGGTTCTGGTCAGCATACATGATGGCATTTACATTACATACAGATAAACAATCTATTTAAAAAATTATCTTCTATTCAACAATCTTCATAGAAAAAAGAATCAGTTTCAATTTGTTATAGTTTCAACACATATCAGTATATTTTTACTTTATAGTCAAAAACATTTGCAATTTCCACATCTACCTTCCATTGCATAGCCAAAGATATTCTATTACCTACTTTATTTCAATATACACGTTACCAAACTGACACTTAAAAAAAAAGTTTCCGTTGTATCACTGTAACTACAATTATTTAAGCTTTTAACCTTTCATTTTAAAAATAACAATTGCTGTTCTAATTTTGTACTAAGAAGGCACGGTGGTCACCACCTTCGATAATAGAGTTTATTCTCTTTTGTGATGACTTTATACATAACATTATTAATATAATGGAAATGAATAATTTTTTTAAACAGACAGGTAGATTGTTTAAGGTTTGTCCCTGCTATTTTTAAGATTCAGAAGGGAAGGAGAGGGGGAATAAACTTGCCCCTCCCATTGTGACCCTGAGTAGTAGTAGTTTTGATAATACTTGGTAATACTGTACTGTATTTCTCCTAAATAAATTTTCTTTTTGAGATAAGTAATATTTTATTATAATTTTTAAAGACAAAGCCTTGTCAATGCAACCATTCCCTTCCATGATTGGCTGTCAATGTCACTTTCACGTAGTTATCACATCCAGTTCTATTATTGTCTTCTAAGTCAGGTCACATGCCCAATAAATTTTATTTTCCTCTACTCAGTTTATTATAATAATCTTTTCTCTTCATGCACTTCTCATTGGGCGCGGTCTACCACAATTTTCATCATCATTATTTTATTTTGTATTTGTACCAGATATTTTTTTCTTATTTCAGACATAAAATGTGACTAAATTTGGCTCTTATGAAATTTTTTTATCTCTCATAGTTTTCATGTAATGGCTTGATAAAGTCATATTTTGCATGTTTCCATTTTAACTACTGCACTAAAACCAACTGATATTCCAAACTCAAAAAAATCACAGTGGATAAAGACATTGCAGGCTACAATGACATGCTCATAAAATTAAAGAATAAAAATGATTTGAATTTTTAAAAAATGATGAAACTGAAAATTTAAAAAATTTAATTTTTTTTTAAATACAAATAGTTTATATTCTTTAATTTTATAAGCATGTCATTGTAGCCTGCAATGTCTTTATCCACTGTGATTTTTTTGAGTTTGGTATATCAGTTGGTTTTAGTGCAATCGTTAAAATGGAAACATGCAAAATATGACTTTATCAAGCAATTACGCAAAAACTATAAGAGATAAAAAAATTTCATAACAGCCAAATTTAGTCACATTTTATGTCTAAAATAAGAAAAAAAATATCTGGTACAAATACAAAATAAAATAATGATGATGAAAATTGTGGTAGACTGCGCCCTTAAACGTTCATGTTGGTTTTCCTTTTCTTCCAGCATGTCCTCGCAATTTCCTGCCAAATGCACACTTCAGCATCAAGTCATTTCTTTTTCAATTTACCGGAGTCCAACCTTCTCTTCCACTGAGCAGTGTGCTCTACACAAACAATTCTGCTAAGTATTTTCTGACATATATTTTCATGTGTTTACTGCTTAAAATGTTTTTCTTAGTCACATGGCAATGCAGACATGTCAGTGGGTGCCATAATTTCCAACAAGCAGCTACTGCAATGTTCTCACTCAAAACATGTTACTGACAATTTATTACTCTGGGGCTTTAGTTTCCTCGCGAGTTGCAGTCCGTCACCTTCTCTCTCTCTCTCTCTCTCTCTCTCTCTCTCTCTCTCTCTCTCTCTCTCTCCCGTCCCAGTCTCTCACACTGCATAAACACCTACAGAATTACAAACCCACTTTGGTTTTGTCTTGCAGTCAAATATACTGGGCGAGACAGAATTTACATACAGTATCTAACCCACAATGCTGAGATATTCTGAACACCTTAACGTAGAAGAACGGACAAACTTTACAACACAATCAATGATGCAAGAGTTATCTTATTACATCATTAACTCCTACAATTACGCTAACAACGAAAATAATCACAGCCACATAGTCCTATCAAAACTTTTATTATGCAGTGCGCTAGGCCATTTAAATAGACTATACCATTTTCAAGATCTTAAAACTACTTATAATAGGTAAAGGAAGTTAATTATAATCCAGTCGGCAGACTTCGTAGACGTTAAGTTTGGCAGAACAATCAGCGCTAGTATCGTGACAGTCCCATCTTACAGTATTATGTCCATATAAGTAGTGCTGACAATCAATCAGCTGGTTTTATTGACTTCAGTGTGAACAGAATGCACACAGGACTTTTCACTTATGTTGGACAAGTTGTTAATTTACCATAACAAAGAACTTGGTTGATCAGACTTCTGACACGAGTGTTATTAAACCAAGGTCACAAATCGTCTTGCAAAGTTGGTACTAATCCACACAGACAAAGCATGTCTTAAATCACCACTATGTGTATGTATTTTAAGAAAATACTTTTGAATAATTTTCCTATATTTTTTACTTGTTTCTAACGTAAAAAAAAGTTTTTCCCCATTAATTTTTTAGAGTGTAAGAACATGGGTTTTGCACCCTCGTCATTCAATGCAGTGCAATTAGTATAGTTCCAAGATTTTTGACGCCCATATGTTTTTAAACAAATTATAGTTCAAGTTTTTGTTGGCCATATTTCTTCACATCTGTACTTGGGTTTACATGTTGCAGTGCATAGAAATAATTTTAAAAAAAATTAATAAATCACGTGTGTGTATTTTCAGCTGTGGCTCGTCACATTTACACCGTAATATTGTTTACCAAGCATGTCGCAATTTAGCAGCAAAGGCAATGGAAACTAAATTAAAAATAATATACCACCAATGAAAGCAAAGTAAAAATAAAAATGGAATGATGATTTTCCAACTGTTACAATATTTGATGATCTCACTTTGTCACTAGTGTATGTTAGTCTCTATTAGCAGTTCCTTGTTTTTGGCCTGTGAACAAAATATCTAGACATGAATGTTTTATGCTTCTATGAAATATTAAGAATGTAACTTCCAAGTGTAAATTTAACTTACTGATGATGAAAACAGTACCCGTACGGCTACAAAATGTGTTGAGACGTCAGGAACAATGTGCGTGGGAAGGAACAGGGTTTACACAGTTACAAACACATGTACTGCCAATGACTTAACAACTATGCAAGCATTAATTCTTGAAAACATGAGCTGATTCCTACTAGTGGCTCTGTATGTGGTCATCTTCAATGTACACAACTGATATTGTAATTATGTATCCATGTTGGTACCAACTATTCCTGGTCGAAAGGGCAACAACTCAAAGGACCAGAAGTGAATGTGTTCGACATTAAGAGGATATTAAACAACTGCAGGAATTTTCAACTGTTACCTTGCGTGAATACCTAGCATTGTACGATAAGACTGGTAGGCTTGTTCGAAAGATCTACAACTCACGTAGGAAGGAGTTGAGGGTTTTTGAGCACAGGAATTATTTTTGGTGGAATAATGTATGTTGCTACAATGCATCTAGAATACAAATAAATCAACAATGGGGGAAATTAGTATCCTTTCTAAAAACTATTGGCTACGAATTCAATGGGCAACTTTACGAGTTTCTATATTTTCAATATATCAATTACTATATTTTCTACAAGCTGTCAAACTTGCTCAAATACATATAGCCCTTTATACTTTAAATTCACATACAGTATGTTTTCAAAAATTTTTTTACAGCCTCATTAATTCTGCACAAAGTTTTTGACCTCCATTTGCTGTTGCACTGCCCTCTGGAACAACTTGAGTGATGCATTTTATCACTCTCACAGGCTACTGTCTACCTCAGAGTAGAAGCAAGGATACTGATATATGCCTCCATCAACTTTACTCCATTCTGGTGTGGTCCACATCGCTATAGAATCTCTCGTGTTCTTCTACGAATACCTTGAGAACTGTGAGCAAATAAGTTACTTTAACTCTCAACGAACACTCTGAAACATCACGTTATAAATTACTTTCCTACATTTTCATACCTGTAGCAGCACTCCTCTATTCCCAATGCAGAGAATGATTGTTCTAAAACAAATGTCATTAAAATATCTGAGCAGCGCAGACTGTATACTTATCATGAAACCTGTAATTCCCTACACTTGCTCACGACACTGTCAGGGCAGCACCCTTAAGTTGCAGAACATACAATTTTCCTTCACACTGCTTTGAACTGAATAATTACTGCTCAAGCTCAGCAGTAGAAATAGCAAGTTTAACAAATCACAGAAAAGATCTGTTGTCCCATTCCACCATTTGCAATCCACCTGATGACTGCCATCTTGCTTTATACCACTCGCCACCCGAAGAAGCTGGCCTGGCCAGCAAAACATTACAAACTTGCAACCGCGTGAAAAATATTACGAAAAATGTTTCGTCCATCTGTGCATTGTGTGTTCTCCCACCTGCAAGTACTGATTCTGTGAATACTTGTGCATCACTGTCTGCATGTTTTAGTAATTATCATTGTGACATCATTGAAACATCTCACATTACTTAGTATTCATTCACAGATGACATAACTGTAATTACTAGCTTACTCTGCCACCGTCTTGGCTACCAAAATCTAACTACAGGATAGCCAACCTCGCAGCAACTCTACAATACCCTTCAACAGAGCCAAAGTTCAAATGCAGCTGCTACACAACCCAACATACAGACACGTATGACGACAAATTCTGTGGATAGTAACACAGCAAAATCTTTGTACTTTGTAAAAGTCTCTCGTACGCCAGACACTCAGTACCCTGGTCTACTCTGTCGCCCTCCTTAAGCGTTAGTGGATGGTTGCTTTCACTTACTTTTGGGGCACGGAAATGGGGTCGGTACCAAGTCGAACATAACATGTCAATCTAACACCTCATCGCTTCTAAGTGTGAAGGGCTAAACTAGCATGCAGTGTGTTTGTAGAATGTGTCTTTCAATGTGACTTCAAGCAATGATCCTGTTGTTTTATTTGTGGAAAGTTTGTGGTAACGTCCAATACAGGTTTCTAAGTCTTAGTTTTATGATTACAATCAATATTTTCTCAGCTACAGCTACGTGAAAAAGCCATTTTTAGCACTTTTGAGGAGCTTGGGAATCATGTTTTTAATTAGTGGACAGCATTTTTAAAGTTATAGGGACATAGTTTGAAGAATGTCTTCTTTTCGTAGATAAACGCATTGGCAACATTTTTAATAGTTATACAAGAATCCACACTTTCTGTACCACTGGGCAGAGCTTATGTTAGTCAGGTAATGTGCTGTTAGCATTCGTCAATACTTCAGATATCTCTGCTCCAATGGACCTACTCTTATTGCTGTCTTCAACTGACTGGAAGTACAACAAATTCCTCCCAACAATTTTGCTGCAACGGAGTTCCACAACCTTCACAAGATGAGACTGTTTACCAGTGAAACACACTGCAGTTTGTCTTCTTTCTTTATTTGCACAATCACTTTGTTGCTGGGTTCTATTACCGACACTTTGGCATGCCTGCGCTTATCAGCATATTGCATATTTACATCTTTCTTGCACTTGTCTCTAATTTCTTCATTCCTTATTCTTGAATCTCAGAGACACTATGTATCTTTGCTCTAATGGTTCACACCCTGAGGTATATTCTGGTGTGGTAACAGTTGCGGTGCAAGGCAAAGTGCTGTACGAGAACAATAGTTCCTGCTTCAGTCTTGTTTCAACACCTCAGCAATCCTCCAGGTTTCACACCATTTGTCACAACTGTACCCCATTATATGTCTAGCAGTTATCTAGAGTCTTTTTATTGTATTTTCCACAGTACGGTTCTTTAACAATTTGACAAGTACCTATTGCAGTAGTTGACCACAAACATCAGAAAGGGCTGCGAGGACAATGGCCCTAAGAAATCTATGGCAACTAGTCCTCGTATGCCAGCAGGTAGCTCAGTTGAGTTAATCTTCTCTGAAGACTGTGTTCCTTACCAGTCTGCACCCTCGATACGTTTTGGTCCAGTTTTAAATTCTGTTGTCCATTTCCTTCCACCATACTAGTGAATCCAGTTTCGTCTTCCATCCATTAGCCGAGATGAACTCTTTATGACTTGTTTCCAATAAATTTGCTATTGGCTCTTGGGTATTCATCCTCGTTCCTGTAAGTACGACATTGACCACATTCATTTTTTAGGCCAAGAATCCTTTATCACCTGAACCAGCTATCAATCTTTGGAAGTGCATTCTCATATTTTCTGTAGACAGAGATTCTATGGATTATTCAATTAATGGCCCCAAATATTTGTCCTCTCTTGTCTTCTGTGGCCACTTCAGTTCACTCGCTGATGTCAGACAACCTAGAAATTGCAATATTGCTCTTCCCTGGTTTATGCAGCACCTTACATATATGTTGGATGTAGAATCTTTCTACTCAAGCACTGGGATTGGATTTTTTTATTGTGTCAAATATATCATTTCCAGTGGCTTGTAGTCAGACACAACAGGAAACTTCTTTCCCATCAAATATACTGTGACGTGCACTGGCACGTAGCACTTACTTGGCCTCTTATCATACTGTAATTTCAATTTTTTTTGTCTTAATTAATGTTTTTTTTGTAATAACAAATTAAGTAGGCCAAATTAACCAGGTACATATAAGGATGTATACGGCGGGATCCAACATATTAATTGGGGATGCGAGTAGAGAAATTTACATTAAAATTTTCTTTTTAATTTTAAATTTAACTTTAAAGCAAGAGAAAAGCATAGAATTTTACGTGTCAATTGTATTGGATTTATATCGTGTTTGAACTCATTTGAAAGCTAATTTAATTTCAAGCAACTTTTCTAAGTAAACTTGTCTTATATTTTGCCTTGTTTAGATTTTTTGAAATTTCAAGTGGCTAATTAGCTTGCTTCGTCTGGAATAGGATTTATGTGGCAGGCTAGTCGTAGTTCTCTTGCTTGGAAGCACGTACAGAGAAGTGCTGGCTTTCACAATTTCAAATAAGCTCGGAGCTAGCCAGTGCTTAGATAGATTTATCTGGCAGGCAGGTCAGAGTTCACTCGCTTGGAGGCACGAACAGGGACGTGCTGGAATGCGGGGACTCTGCAGGGCGTTTCTCGATCAACGTGGGTGGTAGTGTCGTGTGCAACAACACTAAAAAGGTGGTGATCCGCGACAGATTGAGAACG
>PNEQ01009530.1:0-11370 GCA_003012365.1 Medauroidea extradentata
TATGTTTACATTATACTTAACACAATATACATTACAACAGCATAATAAATACACTTAAATCTTACTACCTTAAAATAACATGCCAGGGTTTTACCGAGTTACTAAAATTACTAATATGTGCATAAATGTCTTAACGTCCCCAACATGGACTCTCATTTACATACTGTAATCTCCACGAGATATCGTGGTATGTTACAGAGCATGTGCCTGAAGTCTCACAGTAGACTCTGACGTTACTATGATGTTTTCACCAGTCTCTCTCCACAAGCTTAGCACCTCCTTCTAACAGGACCAATAGCGAACTCTTCTAAGTTGCCAGTGACCTCTCACCGATACAACACCTCCAGATTAGTTCTCCACAGCTCACCACCTTTCTGTAGCATGCCTACACTTTCTTCACTGCTGCCGCCGATACAACACCCCAAGTGTTGTTCGTCCCTTTTGCAACCCACTGATGTTACTCAGCCTCGACGCCGATTACCGCCGCCATGTTGCCGCCCCCAAGGCCTTCTTTATCAGCTGCACCGCGCCGACTTAACACCTCAAGTGTTCTATGTCCCTTATGCATCCCGCTAGTGTTACCCGGCATCGACACCGACTACCGCCGCAGCGTTGTCAACCCCCGGGGCGCTGCTGCTCGTCGTCGAACACCCCAAGTGTTTGTCTTCTCCGCGGCCCTTCACTTTTCACGATGTCCGTCGTCGTCCCTGTGGCACAGACGCCAACCCACACCACACTCGTGTCTCACTTAACACTCACATAGGTCTCCAGAAGACTTCATAAGACTCTCCTGTTCCGCAGTTCGGAGGCTTGTATACGGTCCATTTAGTGACATCAATCGGGGGTGAAACATGATAACCGGAGGTCTAAAAATAGATATTACATCACTCATACACGCCAACAGTCATGTAAGTAAAAGCGTCATCAGGGAATCCCCATGACCTCTCTCGGGCTTATCGCAGCACCTCTGGAAAACCCCAAAGAGTTTCGGAGAGAAAAATTGAAATAAGATAAGTAGTTCCGAGTTTATCGACGGTTGAATATTCCAGTCGTTCGCTCGACACCTTAAAATTCCATACCCCTTAATCATATTGCCTAGGCTTGTCTTGTTGCGGTTTGTTACGGTGTCGTCGTACCTGGACGTCCTGGTGCACCTTAGTAGCGAAGTGACCGGGGCGTCGATATGTAGCAGACAGCCTCACATAACCCTATATCGCCCCTTGTGTGGTCGCTTGTATACTTGTTTCAGGTTGTTGGAGAGGGAATTGTGTAGTTGCATTGTATACAGTATTTAATATACAGAGTATCTCGGGGAAAAAAGGGCAATATTCTGGAAGGTGATAGTACTGATCACTGAGATCAAAATGTTCATATGAACATTGGGGTAGCTAATATGGAACGGTTGTCGAGATAGCCCCATTTGAATGTAAACATTGATAAACTCTAAAATTACTGTTATTGTTTTATTTTGCAGTTATGTTCCTCGTGTCTGTTATAAGGGAATTGTAATACATGATGAATAACACACTTATATATATATATATATATTTTTATTTATTTTTTTCATAGCTGCAGTAACAAGATTACAATACACTACAATTGTGTTTCGTGACATGTCAGACACAACGTTTAAGTTTACAATTCACATTAGTCGGTTAGCTGTGTATGTATTACCTCCTTGATTGTGACATGACCTGTCACTGCAAGGAGGAACATAACTGCAAATGAAACAACAGTAATTTTATAGCATTTCAATGTTTACAGTCAAATGAGGCTATCTCGACAATAGTACCTATTGACTTCACGTTCATATGAACTTTTTTGATCACAATGACCTGTACTATCACCTCCCAGAATATTGCGCTTTCCTCACCGGACACTCTGTGTATGAATCTTTGGCAGGATTGGTTTGGTTAAGATAGTACGCGAAGTTTTGTATTCATAGGCGACCTGCTTGGCAAGACCTGTCTGTCTAATACTCATGTCCAACCGCAGGTACTGCGTTGATCAAAACAACTTGCATTTCGTGGTAGATTATTTATTATTTACATTTCCCGTTCACTTTCGAGCTGCTTTGCGCAACAGTTTAAAATTCCACCCAGAGATTGCGTCAAGTACATTGATCTTTAAAAACATAGATATTGCAGTTTGAAGTGAATACAACTACGGGATTGAGGGGGGGGGTGAGGACAGCTAATGATAATTTACACTATCAATTACGGGAAGCGATATGTCACTGACCATGTAATATATTCAATGGAGTTGCTTGATTTTTAATTTAGTAGTTTTATAAAGCCACGAAAGGAGGAATTTTAAATAATTTTCATATTTACCATAATACAGTAGTTATAAGTTATATCATTTTTGTAACCAATAAGTGAACAGAATATAAAACTGTTTTATAATGAGCATCGTAATGTAGTTATATAATCACTAATCAGTGTTTAGGTGTATGTAAATAAAATACGTAGCAATGTTTATGCAGTAGTAATATACAAACTGACTGAAAATATAATTGAACTCATTTTAACGCGGTTTGCTTGGTTGGAGTTCGTGAAAAACTTAAAAATAACTGTGTCATTGCATATTACGTAATATTCCTCAGAGCACCGGCATATTTAGGTACCAACACTTTGTCTGAAGAATTGTACTTGTTGGTTACTTACCAAGCGTTTTATTACTGCCAGCTATTGTTGTGTGCATCTTTCTTGTAAAAGGTGCATTCTAGGTTCCAACAACAAGAAGACGTTTTTGTTGCTCACGATGTACACCTGAAATAGACAGCAAGGAATGTTAAAAAATCCTGTTGACAAAATATTTTTTCTCAATTAAATTGTGAACACCCCTACTACTATCGTATCTGATGTGCAGAGAGGGTGATTTACTTACAGCTTAAATGTATAAGTAGCAGTTATTATCGTTGAAAGTATCATAATTTAATTCCAAGACTCTTTCGGTACCGTTCCAAAAGTACTACTTTTAAACACGATTTTTTATTTAGTCTGTTCACTTTAAACTGAACACTCCCGAACACTTTTAATATCAATAAACTGTAGTTTATTGGAGCTAAATATGTTATGTTCTGTGATATGTTGGGGGGTTGGCGGGGTTGATGGTTACACTGGTTTTCTGTTCCAGGGAAGTTTTCAGGTAAAAAATATTAACGGTTATGGCAAAATGACCGAAAGAAAAAAATATGCAGTGCTCAACTTATCGTGAACAGTCTATAGTTCATAACTTCCGTAACATTCACGCGTCTGGAAAATGTCCCGTGTAATGTCTTCTTACTTGTTCATGGGGAATAACCTCCAGAATTTTGGCATTTAATTCCCTTACATTCTGTATAGTGCTAGGCAGTATGTGAGATATTCATGTTTGTGTAAAAGTTTTTTTTTCTACATTACTTACCATCGACTTAGCCAACATACAAATTACTATACATTTTGAATCTTAATTATTGCAAAATACTACGAGGATCACTTTCTAGTCTTTAAATTAAGAGGTGGCGCCTCGTATTTCGTAGCTAGTTCACGCACTTGTAATATATTGGTAGAGTAAGTTTTGCGAGTTCGTTTGAGGATCAGTTAGACTTCAAGCACGCGTACATTAAAGGAAAAAACGTACGAGTGGTTCACAGTTTGTCAGAAACTTTGTGTATAAATCTGAGCCCGTGGTTTCAAGAAAACAAGGTACCGCAACCCCAAAACACCTGGGCAGCCAATGAACAAATCGCGATGGCTGCCTCAGAAAAAAAAAAGTAACAGAAGTGACAATGAATCGTTTTTATCAAACTAGGTTTTTTCTTAGGTTTGGGGAGGTTTCGGATTGCTGAAAACTGGGCACGGCATACAATAAAGCATTGGTTGCGACATACGCACTAGCAATACCTAGACAGCTGAGAGTCTAGACATTACTATGGCCGTGTCTCAACTCACTCAGTGTGTGCTTCTCGCAACCTCTCTCTCTCTCTCGCTCTCTCGCATCATATTGACTATCTGGTCGTCTCAATTTGTTGGCGAGAGTGCGAAAGTTCGAGACTACAAAGGGAGAGCGAAACCGTTCACTCACTGCACTCTTTCGTTCTCTCTGGCGCACGCCATATTGATTACAATAATGGTTTGAGGTTATTGAAGAAATGCGTGTTACATAATGCAAACATTTCAACATTTGTACATAAATAATTTTTTTCCAATAAACAGATAAGTATGGAGAAAAGTGGTGTTAACATTTTCTGCCCTTGTATACGTTTAAATATACAAAATACGATAGTTCGGCTTCGCCTAACAGCTACTTGCTGTTTGAAATGCGATGTTGGTAAGTTCGAAGTTATTATATGAATTGCCTACAAATATATTTTTTTGTATTTTTAACTTGTATTAATAAAATTTACGCATTTATTACCCTTGCATCGTTTGTTTACAAACTCGAGTGTGCATCGTAACCAATTGGAGAGAGCGGGAGTGGTAATGCGAAAGAGTGCTCTCTCCAGAAAGTACTCTTTAAATTGGGTCACGGCCTATAATCTGATGTCCGCAATGCCTTGTTTATTCTGTAGTGTTACCGCAGAAGGAACAGCGCTCTTGTGCGCGGGAGCTGGAATCAAACAACATATTTCGCGTTTCTCTAATCACTTTCTTAAATGTTCGTTGTACTATAGGGCCTATTTGGTAATACGCATCAGCCAGCCTGCCAATCACATTAGACTATTCTTCACTGCCAGTTTTTATCTCTGCTGCCATCTTATGACTACTGTATTAAGAGCAGTGCCCAACATTCATCTATTAAAGCAGAACTTATACAGCTGGACGTAGAAACGTGAAAATTTTGGGGTGGTTCCTCTCAGGACTTATATAGTCACTAACAACTGATTTTTGGGACTTCCTTCTCTCCAGTGGTGAAAATAGGTGAAATATGTTATGCGTTATTCGTCGATTTTGTTCAATCCCGACTGGCTGGTGAATTTTCGTTATTGTCACATTCACACGAATGTAAAAAAGCGCCTAAATGTGAAAAAATACGTTAAATGTGTAATATTGTCGATAAATAATTGATTTATATCGAGCCCTTCTTACTATAGTGCTGCGTAAATAAATGTAAACTAATTTAAGGATATTTCGAATTCGACACTCAAGGGGTGCAAAAAAACTTCCCGATGTGATAATTTCATTTAAAAGTGTATAAATTTTGATTTCAAGATTTATTGTATAAGATCCCTAAGAATTTGAAAGTATTATGTGGATTGTGCTCTCAATTTACTCACTGGTATGTATTGAAGTTCCCTTTGCTTCAGTACGATGCTAACGAAAATACGCTTGAAGCGTACTCTATTTTTAAAAATACGACTACAGATGGATAAAATCAAAGAGTAAAATATGTTTTATTTTACTTCAATTTGTATCAAACTCATTGATATTTCATACGACGTGATTATTGCTTATAAATAATGTTTATTTAATACTTGAAACGGGATAAAATGATTTTTCATAATGGGCCACGAAAGTGGGTAAATAGGAGATTGAAAGGAGGGAATGGGTTAGTCTATGAATCTCGAACCAGACGGACTACCGTCACGTTTCAAACCGGCTAACGACTTTCTACCCAAGTGGATGCCGTCAATTTATTGATGATAAATATCTATTGGCGTTTCGAGACAAAATTAGTACTTTTGAAACCCTAGTCATTTATATCATTTCATATAATTTATAGGTTCCTGCAAATTATAATGTAACCGAAACAACTTAAATGATAACCAAAGTGTATGGATGGTAAAGAATTCAAAAGTAAGCTTCTAGCGTAACAATAATTTATTTCTGTACCTCGGAGGCATACGACATATGTCACAAAACTCATATTTTCAGGAGAGCAGTTTGAAGAGTGTGATTAACTGTTAAATTCACTTACTTAATATAAAAAATGTGGTTTTTCGACATATTATGGGCATTGTGTTGCATGCCACTAGAAGGTACAGATTTGTAAATTATTATTCTTGACACGATGATCTCCAAAAGTGCTCAGTGAATCTCGAACCCCTTATAGAAGCATGCAGTTCTGCACGAAGGAATACAGGCGGCGCCTGCATGTCAGCGTCTATGTACTCCTGGACGACCTCAGCCACTCGGCGCTCTTGTACAGAGTCTTGTCGAGGTATATGCAATAGACATCAGAGTGGTCCAAGACGCCGAAGAGCCTGCGACAAGGCGCGTATACGATGTCTGGCCCGTGATAGCTGCGTGCTGTGGTACCTCAGGGGGGCCGGACCCTGGGAGACGTGGCCTCGCGCCTTACAGATGTGTCGCCCCCCGGCCACGGCATCAGATAGCTCTCACGACTGATGGCAGGTCCATTAGGACGGCCCCCGCCACGGCTGAAGACCTGGGGGCACGTTAACCTCCCGCTCAACATCCGCCGTTTGGCATGCCGCTGTGTCCTCTAGTATATCCGCCACGTATCTACCGGCCCTCCTTGGGCGTCTCGTACCTCCTCGATGCTTAATGGAGTTCAGGACGAGGGTCTGAAGACCACCATATTAATTCTCTTCTCCATTTATTGCTATCTGTTTAACTCGCTTTGTGTTGTATTCGTTAATTTTTCTTGTAAAATACGATCACGAATTCTGCAAATAATTCCTTTTCGAAATATTGTAAATGATTCAGCATTACCAACTGCAAACTCATTGTTTTGAAAGCAGAGAAAATGCTGATCATAATTTCGGCTAAATACGTCATCCGAACTGAAATAAAATATGTTGTAACTATGGCCCTTCGAATTACGGAGTCCCTGGCTGAATTATGATTATGTTGCACACTCCGTGCTTATCCTTACAGTATTTTTTATTTTGCAGCAACTTCTGAAGTACTAGAGAGGTTAAGTTACCTTTACACTTCAATAATTCAAAGTGTTTGGCGTATTAGATTTTTCACTTAATACATATGCACACACGTAAGACTTATCAAATGTTTACTCAACCAGATATTTTTTTTTTGTGAATACGGAATTATTTTGTATTCATCACTTATTTATTTGGTAACTGATATTTATGTCACTACAAGATATATTTATATTTGTGAACAGTGCTAACAAAATATTTTGTACTATGACAATATCGTGTTCCCTTTCGTTCGGTTTTCAAATAATGATATTTGTTTCAAGACTCGTAAGCAGGATGTGCAAATAAGACGTTTTAGCTAAGAGACGCCAGAGAGTTCAATGCGCGAGTAGAAGAGTAGTTATGGCAGTCACGCTTCTAGTAGACGTATCTGTTACACGAGGTCGCCAAATTACACCTACCGGCAATCTGGGAGCTACTTTTCCGACCATTTCCCCGGCTGATGCGTGTGAAAGGAGCCCCTAACCTGCTTACCCCCTCCCCTCTCTCTCCATGGCCTGTCTCTGCTGTCCATCAGTGGCAGGGAGCGAGAGAGGGAGAGAGAGACAGGGTGAGCATGAATTATGGCCCGCATCAACATGACCGATGAGACTAATAATGGAACATTGGTCTCGCTACAGCCGAAGCGCCCTGCAGAGGAAGTTTGAGGAACCACGGTGACAGCGCCGGCGCCTGTGCGAGCAATAGCGGTCCAAGTGACGGCATCTCAAGTTGAGACCACACACATTTTATTCCACTGTAAGTCGAGCACGCCTGCGTACATAGGGACGTCACAGCGTGGCAATGGCTGTTGATTGGTTTCCCTATGTACTAACTGACATGACTCTCCCACACGCGATATATCCCATGTTTCAAGCAAATGCAGCCAGAGAACGTTAAAACTGACTCTTAAGAGGGCGTGGTACATAATTCAACACTAAAAGCAATAATCTATAAACTGTTGGTTCCTTGAAGCCAATTTGCGAAAATTAAACAATAGCAATCATAGACAATAGATTTAGCCAACGTTTTAAACAAAATTGTTTCCAGTGTTACGAACTTCTGAGGCACAATCTCTGACGCCGGAACCTCGTGCATTTAACTGCGGCGCAAGAGATCACGCGTAACGAATTAGTAATTTTGGATACATATTTATTCAAATAGTTGGCGAATACCATTATATAGGATTGTCATTGAATATTTTATCCATATTGGCTTCGGAAAAAGCGTCGAAATCAATTGATGTTTTCAGCGTTTATTTATCTACCACGCACTCTTAACACATACACTATAATTGCTTCATTGCCTCTATGTTCACAGCACTCAGCAGTCAGCTTTACTTCTTAAAACAGATACTGTTAGACTTAAGAGCCCTATACAGCGGGCGCTACTTGCCGCGTTTGAGGTGAGCATACTGTGTTGTGATAAAGGCTAGACTGGTTTGTACTGTTGTGATTACCAAGAGCCTCGCCTGGAGGAGGGGCTAGCGACGACGGCAGTGCAATCAGTGTTGCCGTTACGATAGCATGCATAGGGTTGTAACATGGACTTGAAGCATGTTCTTGGTGGTGGTTTATGTAAATGAAATAGTGGGCACAGTTTTCGTGTACCATGTAAACCACGATTTCTTTACTTAAATTTTAACTTAATAATTACATTTTGCAAAAGTGTTTATGTTAGTGGATTAACTGTGTGTAATGTTGGTTGGCCTGGGTAGTCCTACTACTAAAAGTTACTTGGAATGCTATGTTTATACATAGTGAGTATTTCTCTGCGACAATAATTTGTATATCTCAGTGTTAAAGGTAGAATATAAATATTTTCAGTCTGCGATATTTTCAATGCAAAACATAAACTTAACGTAATATTGTGTTCTTTTTAAACAGTCGTTTGCCAGTGTACCGTAAAAAAAATCTTAATGGAAGCATTCTAATTCAAAATAGTTTCAGACAGTAAACTATATTTAAAATACTTAAAACAATTAAGGCTAATAAGTAAGTTTATGTGTTTTGTAGCATCATCTGCTGACATTTTAATTTTTCCGTTTCATTCCACGTATACGTCTGGGCAGTATAATATTTCTTAAATACCTTTATACCTTTGAAGCCGTATTAAATATATGCAATTAAATATCAATGTGAAGGAAGAAATCTGACGTAGGCATAAACTACTCGTTACACTGTCAGTTCTTGAAGTCTACAAGAGAGCAGACTCAAAGAAGGAATACTTATATATATATATATATATATATATATATATATATATATATATATATATATATATGAATAAGCAATGCTTCTTTAACTATGACTAATTTCATGGCGAGGCCGTGTCGACGTAGTGATTTTCGACCACAGTAGCGTAGTTGGCTGCACACCGGCTTACGATACGAGAGGTACTGGGTTCGATTCCAGGCCCAGTTGGTTGTAAATTTGTATACATTCAAATTGATCACTAACATTTATCTTATATTAATTGTATAAACATAACTTGAATCACATAAACTAGCTTTATCATTAAAGGGGAGAATGTTTGCAAATGCGGCAGGATAATACAACCTTGTCATACTGTCAAATTTATTTTGTAAAAAAAATGTGATCAGACCACTCGCCTCTCCCCCCCCCCCCTAGGTCATCGGGCTCAATGTCCGGTGGGGTTGGTCCCAGATATTTTGCATGTGGGAAACGTGGAGGATGTTGCCGTTGACCGACGGTTTTTTTCGGGGTACTCCCGTTTCCACCAATCTTGCATTCCCTCGCTGTTCCATTGTGGGGCTTCATTTCATATCATGTCCCAGGTTAAGGGCTTGTTCCCGAGTTTTTTTTTTTCAGACTGGTGCCAATAACTCAAATATTTTTTAACCAAAAATTTTGAAAAATTTTGAGTCAGTGTGCAATCACACGATGCACAATACTGTGGACGCGTTTTTAAAAATAATGTACCATTCGCCAGCAAAAAATAATTTGCTTAATTTTTGCTTATTTTCACGATGAAAACGTGGTACTTTGGGTAATTAAATATAAAAACGTTTCAATATAATTCTACATAAAAATTCAGCTACAAATTATAACATATAAGTGTCAAAACTGTGCAGCGAAATTTTGATATGAGTATAAGGTAGCAATAAAAAAAATATTTTCGAAATCACTGTAGGACTCCGTAACAAGGCCAAGCACGTCTCTCTGAATGCGGTATCCTACCCTTGTGCTGGCGCCCTACACCAGATATTTCAAATATACATTTTTGGGTAATTTCCGGCTACAATTTACTTGATAACGTTTGAAATATGCAGATAAAATAATTGCTCCACCGTGTTGGTACAAAGAGTTCCAGTTACTTTAAAATTCACATTTATAGTAATTACAGACTTACGTAACCTTTTTTTTTCAGCAGACATTATTTCCACCGTGTCCTGCTCTCATTATTGGAGTCGTATAATCTTTATAATTTTTAACATAGTGCATGAAATTAATAACATTGATATTTTTTTGTGATTATTGGCGTTTATCTGAACGTGTGAAAATAAATAATGTTTCCAAAGCTGAAGTAGCAGAAATTTATATTTGTTTAAAGGTAGCGAAATCAAGCCAACATTTTTTTCTCACACAATAGAAATTCAGAATGAAAGAAACGAGTTCAAGTCGTAAAGAGCTGAATGACAGCTAACAACTAGACATCAAGTTGTGTAAATTACAATCCAGTATTTACTCTTAATCGTAAGTAAACGTAAGATACTTCTGCGGAGTGCCTCAGTTTGTACTTGTGCCTGAAGACGGTAATATAAAGGCTCTAAGTTCATGAAACACTGCATCTTTTGTCGTCGAAGTAAGCTTGCTTCTTTCGTCTGTGTTATCTTTGCTGTGTCATTTGGGCTTAGGTCCATTCCATTATTTGTTCGTGTTGCATTCGTTGCCTTTATTCGGTTTTGAGACTGTTATTCATACGCTTGTTTTTTCTACTTTCGGTACTGTGTCGCCTTTCTGGCTGCGCATACTGTAACACTTCCCGTTTGTTAACAACAGCAAATTCTGGGTATTCTTTTGTTTCATTGTGGGTTTTTTTGCGACAGTGTTACTTTCTCTTGCAATAACGTTCATCCATTACAACGGTTCAATTTGTTATATCATAGGTGTCAAGTTTCTTGTACCTTTCACGCCAACCTCTAAGTTTACGAAAATCTGTAAACCGTGTCGTAAGGTGGTTGCTGAAATCTGCAACCTACCCTTACCTGAAGAGATCCAAGAAGATCGAAACACGGGTATGTCATTCTTATCCTTGGACGGCCTTACGGTTAGGATAAGAATTGGGGTTTAACCAATTGCTATATTCCCACCGTAGCGGGTGGTGTATCGAGCGGAGCTCACTACGTCCTAAAGATATACCCATGAACATGAAATTACCAGCTGTTTGGTCTCCGACCGATTCTCACCTCTAACGGGGGTGGTTTCCGAGTTGTTGAGTCCCCAAACGGACAGGGTATCAGTATATTGCTGGTCTTCCTGTAC
>PNEQ01009531.1:0-11370 GCA_003012365.1 Medauroidea extradentata
AAGAACAATAACTCGTTAAATATGCATACAATATTAAATTGTTGCATGATGTGAAATGAAATTTACAATCAAATTATGCAAACATGTACACAACTTTCTTACAGTAGTAGGCTAACAATAATTATATATGGTAATACATTTTGAGGATGACTTTATACACATTATGATAAGAATTCCTTAAACATCATCATACATCGCTGAATTAAAAGTTATTTGCTGTTGATATATATTCTTTAAGAATTTTCTTAAAAGTAGTAAGACTCTTAATTTCTTTTACTGGTTATGGTAATTTATTAAATTCAGTCAATCCTTTGTCAAAAATAGACCGTTTTGCCAAAGTAGTTCTTCGAAATTTAATGTAAAAGTTGTACTTATTTCTAGTGTCATAGGCATGTAGATCTGAATTTTTTATTAACTTTGACTGCAAATATTCAGGTAAAATGCCTTCTTTGATCTTAAAAACAAAAATTAGTGTATTATATAAAAGTAACTGTTCAATACTCATCCAACCCAGTTCTGCGAACATGTCTTGAATTTTTACAAATCTATCTTTTAAGAGTATTGCTCTCATGACTTTATTTTGAAATCAATATTAACTTGATCAGCAAAATTTATAATTGATGCACAATACGTAAAATGTGGAAGAACAATGGTGTTGTATACAATAACCTTCGATTTTTTAGACAACTTGTACTTAAGTCTACTTAACATGCCTATCTTTCGAGCAACTTTTTTAATTATATTCTCTACGTGCGATTTTATGGTCAATGATTTGTCGATTACAACCCTTAAGTATTTAAATTCATCAACCTGCTCTATCATCTTCACCTAAAACAATTTCAAAATTAATGTTTCTTTCTTCTTTGCCTTCACCAATCACCATATACTTTGTTTTAGCTATGTTCTCTTTGAGCTTGTTTTCACACAACCAATTATATAAAGAATTTAGTTGACTGTTAATTTTTTTAACTGCATCTTCAAGCTCATATGAAGAACAATAAACTAATGTGTCATCAGCAAACAAGTGGATTTCACAGTTAGAGGCCAAGTCCATTATGTCATTCATATAAATTATAAATAACATTGGCCCTAAAACACTACCCTGTGGAACACCATAGTGATTTTTAATTCTTTGAAAGATCGTTTCCCCACACCTTACAACTTGGTACCTATCAGTCAAATAGCTTTTAAACCACTTAATTACTGTTCCGTCACATCCATATCTCTCCAATTTGTGAATTAATCTTGTACGGTCAACAGTCTCGAAGGCTCTTTTTAAGTCTAGAAAAACTGCCACTGTCTTCTTTTTGCCGTCTTTTTTTATTTTCAAATCATTTACCACGTACTGTACTGCTGTTTCAGTTGAGTGATTTTCACGAAAACCAGACTGATTGTTTCTCAAAATTTTCTTTTCTTTGCAGTAGTCTTTCAGTTGTTTGTAAACAATTTTTTCTAATATTTTCTCCAGACTAGGCAACATATTAATGGGTCTAAACTCTTCACCTTTTTTTGCACTTTTTGACTTTGGGATAGGGGTAATCGTAGCCATCTTCATCTCTGTGGGTACATATCCTGTCTTGCATGAATATCCGTGGATAGTAGATTATTAACAGATTTGATTGTTGGGATTTTCGTTAGAAAATTAAATTGTTCTTTTTAGGAAATTTTTCGTTATGTAGAAGTAAAATACTATAAATTACGAATGTTTTTAAAGGTTCATTTCATGGATAGAGGTAGCTTTCATTTTGCTAGTTTTTCAAGACACTGTGTGCTAACAAAGGTTTTATGGAACATGACAGATATTTTGCACTTTTTCCAATCATTTTTTGCTCTTAAACGTTAATTGTATTAATTTATTTCATTTTTTAAATTCCTATTATTGGAATATAGTCTATAAGGTGTACTTGTATTAAATACCCTACGTTGGGGTTAGGTAGCCTTACTTTACGTGAGGCAGTGCTACAATAGAAATAACCAAAATCATATCCACAGCCATTGCTATATTCATAACCACTGTAAATACAAAATTGTGGGTGCTGAGGATGATGTTTAGCTTGCCCAATTTTAATCACAACCATTATAATTATCACTGTAAGTGAAGTAATTCATTTAAAAGGCGTTAAGAATGATTTCAGTAAAGCTTAAAGGTTAATTTGTGCTGTGCATTTCACACTTGATAATTTCTCTATTGAATAGTAGTGCTTAGAAGGAACATGAAAATTAACTGCAACTTAAGTAAACAAAGTATGACATAAATACCTGTGGCACAACATACATGGACAAAGTCCAAGTTACTGGATGTTACCCAGTTGTCTGCCCATGGCATCCTAATAGCTCCTGTTTCTGAAGATATGTGCACTTTTTGCTTATCATAAGAGAGGCTGGTGTCATCCCAGCTATAGGAGACAATACACGGTAGGCCTAGAATGTTAGACACACACTATTTTAGGCTGTTGTATATAGTTACTGCTAAGGGAGGTATTTTCCTCCTTACTAGCTTTACATTGCAGCCCCCAAAAATCCAGTGTCCAAGCCATCTACCTCTAAGATCTTCCTCCACAACAATGTTAATTTTCAATACCGTAAAACGGGGTGATTAGAAACACTGGGGTGAATAGAAACACAATTTTAAAGCTAAATTTTCGGTATAAATTCTGTTTTAAAAACTTGATTTTTAGGTAAGCAAGTTAAAACAGCTTACAAAAAGTAGTTTTATTGTAATTAAATTATTTTTAAGCTGAAGGTGTAAGCTAAGAATTTATTTTTTAATTTTCTTTCGATTCTCCCCAGTGTTTCTTATCACCCAGTTTTACGGTAGGTGATTTTTAATTGTGGGTATCTTACACGAAAATTTTTCATACTTGATCAATATAACAATTTTATAGTTCAATGGTGTGATGCAAAAATTCGCTTTTAAACTACTGTTATTCTCCGTTCACTCTAACCTTAGTTTTGAAGTAAACAAATAACATTATATCATTGCACTTCACTAGCTTCTAATCGGCTGAATTTGTGCAGTGCGTCGAGACAAATATGTGTTCATTTGGTATCAATTTACTTTTAAAAAATCGACATAATATGAACTTACCGTATATTTCAATTTTTTTTTTACTTTTGTTAATATTATTATTATCAATACATTACTAACAATCAAAATATTCTGTTACAGACGTAACAAAAATTTGGTACTCTTAGGCAGAAAAAAAGTCAACAAAACATTACTGTGATTCTTAATATTTATCGTTCTGTTTGATTATTTTCTACTTCGTTTGAAAAAATCACATTTGGTAAATAACGCTGTACGTGAAGACTGTCAAGAATTCGCAAGATCTTACGTGGACGATATTTTAATTGCCTCAGAAACTTTTGAAGAACATTAACATCTGAATACTGTGATAACTAAATTACGATATTCTGGACTGACAGTGAAGTTGAAAAAGAAAAACATTGTTTTGTAGGGAATAGGTACCTTATATTGGTCATATTCTTACGCCTGCAGGCATTCGTACAGCGCCAGATAAGCTGGTGACCATAAAAAATTTTCCTACACCACGAAACGTAAAGCAGTTGAGAACCTTCCTTGGGGTAGTGGGTTTCTACTACAATTATTCGGACAAGGTTGCGATTACTGCTCTACCATTGTTCAAACTACTGAGAAAAAAAGTTTCTTGGGAGTGGAATGACGAACGACAGCAAGCATTCGTGGCTGTAAAACAGTTTTTTTTTCAGGAGCATGTCATTAACTATCTTAAACAAGGTGTACCTTATTACTTATATACTGATGTGTCATCCTTGGTCCTGGGAGCTAAGTTATCTCAGACGAAGTAGGTGTAGAAAAGACAGCTGCCATGGCTAGTCTAACATGAAGTAAATCTGAAAAAAATTATTCGGTCACTGAAAAAGCAATGCTTGGTATTATATGGTCTCTAACCAAATACAGAAATGTACTGCTTGGAGAAAATACTAAGCTTAAGCTTAAACTGTACGGACATTTCGTTTCTCTTTGAAACTGAATGTCACGGCCTGCTGCTTCACACATATAAAACCACATTACAAAATAATTTAGCATTTAAAAAATTGCTAAAAAAATCAACTTTTCACCAACTTATTTAAAACACAAAATTGGTTTGCAATTGGTTTTTGTATACGTCACACAGTACCTCGTAACACGTAGTTTCAATATGAATATTTTTAATTACCTTGCGTCCATTCGTTTCTGCGGCTTATTAGAACGAAAAACCAGCAAATGTTCAATTTAAAATGCCATCATGAGAAAACCGGGTCAGGAAATTTTATGTAAGATGAAACTTTACTCCTAGGTATCGTCTAAAATAATAACAATATTTCATACAAATATAAAATTATGACTTTCCCCCACTTGAACACACTTAAAGCTAATACATTAGAAGAATCAGAACATGCTGGACAATGTGTGGTCTGAAATAATAAAACAAATTCAAAAACAGGTTTATTTATGTGAGGATAACATTGAACAATTATGTATACTTAAACATACTATATATTAAGTCTTGTGCTGTTCGAGGACACGTAAAAGTGACGGAATAATAGTAACAAAAACAAATATGTACTGAAATACACATGTTAAAACATTTGCAAGTAGTGTAATTAGCTAAGTGACAATAACTGTTTATGCATGTGTTACATGTTTCACCTTGAGATACGAGTAAAGTTAAACGCTGATAATTCCAAATAATTTTATTTAACATTACAATGTCTCACATTACAAAAAGGTCATAGTAAAGCCGGGCTTACAATTATCCATCTCGCCCGTCAGTCGACCGTTTGTACGTCAGTCACGTGACCTTCAACCAACCAGAAGGTTCCAATATTTAAATCCGTCCGTCCGTCGAAAGCTTGGCAAGCTGTATCTTCTGACGGGCGATGGATGAAAACACAGCCTTCTAAAGAGGGTGGAGATTGTTTCAATCGTTTCATATAAATAAGAATGCTGTGACGTTAGTTTAATTTTATATTTTTTCCTGCTTAGTATTGCAAATTCATTACTTTAAAATACGATTGA
Organism: Medauroidea extradentata; assembly: GCA_003012365.1. Taxonomy (NCBI): domain Eukaryota; kingdom Metazoa; phylum Arthropoda; class Insecta; order Phasmatodea; family Phasmatidae; genus Medauroidea; species Medauroidea extradentata. The sequence continues at coordinate 5,042 of PNEQ01009531.1, forward strand.
GATAATTTTGGAGTACGGAAAAGATCGAAATATTATGATACATTTTTATCTACATAATAGTTACACAAATTAAAACGTAAATAATATTGTTAGTAATATAATGCTCGCAAAATTTGTGTACGATGAAAAACAAATTTTTCAATTATTAGCAGCTATAGACTAATAAATAAATCCGTAAAAATAAGTAAACTGTTGAGGGGAATATTTTTACGTTCCACATAAGTTTTCTCTTTGTACATTGGTAACATTTCATGTGGAAGGAATAACGACGGACGGATGACGGATTGTTGTAAATTGTTAGCTATGTAGACGGACCGACGACGTGTGAACGGCCGGACGACTGACGGAAGAAACGGATTATTGTAAGTCCGCCTGAACTTACATCTTTCTTCTAACTTTTTTTACTTAACAAAACTATATTTAAAGTATATCAACTTTTCACAAACAAATCTAGACTCAAAGATGTACTGATTCACAATACTTCTCCTTGTCGAGTTTTGATTGTACACTTACAAAGAAAGGTACCCTATTTTCTGATACATCTCTCGAATGTCAAAACCTCCCAATGGTTTGGGTAAACAAATCTCTAGGTTTATGTGTGTATGGACGTACTGAAACTTTATAACATTTCCTCTTACACTTTATCCTAAAAAATTAAATTTCTAACGAATACATTTGGCCTTTTCAGACATCGCAGAATTTGGTACCTAGCAGGTTTGTTCTTACTTATCTCGTCTTGCGTGGTGTACCAATAAACTTAGTTTGCCCCAGTTAACTCAAGATATTTCTTAGCTAGGCCACGTCTTTATTGACTTCTGCCATAGAAAACATATTTACGCCTCGATAGTGGACTGTGAAACAACACTATTTTTCTTGGAATGCCGCGACACTGCTGTTTCTAAGATAATAACATATCCAATGAAAATTTTTCGACCAACCTTACCATCATCAATTGTTCGAAAATCCTGACGGTAAAAAGGTGTATGCAATTAGAGGGTAGCCACCCCTATTATTTTCATAAGGGTAGAAGGTATCAAGCTGGTTTTGCTGTTGGTTTGTAGGTCCCAAAATCATGAAGCAATGCTGAAAATATTGTTTTCTTATCTCATTTAGTTTCCTATATTTTGGGAAAATACGATTATAAATGTTTATATTCAAAGACTCATTACTCCCATAATATCAAGATTAGGTGAAAAATTAAAAAAATACAATTTCTGCTTTTATTTTAACGAGGAATCAACTGCCAGCGTTTTTCGGTGTTATTCAAACTCACCTTGTAAATATACTGTGATAACTTAGCGGAGTATAGTGAATTAAGATGATGAAATGTTGTGTGAACTGACTGTAGAAACTGTAAACAAATTCCTTGATAAGATATGTAAACCCACGTAGCAAATACATATGGTATAAAATACCTAGCCCTTTTATTCAAAAATACAATTTATGGCGAAATACAAATTGATGGAAATTTATTAGGTGCCATTCCCTGCATTTTAGAAAAAAAAAATAGGCATACTAGTGACATACATCTCTCGACCAGATTCAAAATTAATTTATATCTTTCATAAAACTTAAATATTTATTTTACTCCACATAATGTTAAGACATGTTTGATGGGCAAATGTTTATAGCTCAGACGGAAAATATGAGTCTCTGATAGTTCTCAGACATCTAGTTGGGTTTATGATATTGACTTTGTTTTTCAAATATACATCTGCTACGTCGAAAACGGAATTACTGAGGCATTAATTTCAATTGAATTGTCAAAAGTTCCGAAAATCTCGTGCAGTTTGAGTTCATCCTTAGAAAATAACAAAAAAAAAAATAATTGCCTGTAAGTGACGTCTTACGTGCATCCCTCGTTGGCTTGAGGCTCACTACAAACAACTAAATATAAAAATAAAAATTGTTGGCCTCTTCTCAACTGGCACATACTGAAATATTAAATAATTATTTAAACCCAACTCCCAAGGGTTCCTATCGTTACGTCGGCGGCAGTAAATCAGCCATCACATCAGGAGGCCATCCGCATACGTCTTATCACGATGGGAGTTACTATAAGAAGAAAGAAAAATGCCACTGATAGCGTCGGTCGAAACAATCGCCTCAGAGAAATAGGAATGTTCTTTTACTTAGAGAAAGAATTACTGAACATATACCGATAGACATACCGTAAACTGCATAAACCACAGAGTAACTCAGTAGGCAGAATAATAAATCATTAACACGGACGTAGAAGAACAGGTCTGGACACTCGCGTGGATATTTGACCACCTTGTTGTTTGGCTGTAGTTCACCAAGTTACCGAGAATATTGTGTTTTATTGGCGCTGATGTTGCGGCGGTCGGACTAAACTCCGCCCACTTCATTTCCGCTAAGATAAACAATTTATCAAAACGTATTTTTATCAATTTATGAAATACTTTCTTCGTTCACAAATATAAGAAAAGGCTCCAACAATCTTTATTTACTTTATAAATTTAACAATGGAAAAAAGTGGACGGAGTTTGAGTCCGACCGGCCAGATTACAGCGCCAAAAAGTACGACATTCTCGGTAACTTGACGAACTACAGTCAAACAACAAGGGGGTCAAGCAAAATACATTGTTAGATAGGCGAGTGTCTAGACCTGTTCTTCTACGACCATGATCATTAATTAAAATTAGCCGATTCATACATAAATACGAATTTAAATAGGCTTTAACATTAATTTAGAATTATTCATTCCAAAACATAAACACCAGTAAAATATATAAATTAGGTAAGTTTTAAAAATATAATTTATACTGATAATTACTTCAAAACGAAATAGACAACTGTAATTACATTACAATACACGCACGCCCAATGTGTTGTAATTCTTTAAATGGAAACAAAGGACAAATTGCCTGCCTATAGATACTTCCATCAAAATATACGGCTTCTCCTGGAATACTGCCTGTTTTACTATTCTTATGTGCTGCAGATTTACCCAATACCATACTTGTATAACACCTGACTTACGTCATGACTTTGGTTCAGTGGTGCAATATCACACTTAGTTTTTTGCACTCAGACACAAAAACACTGTGATGTATCACTTAACACGCTTATATTTTTCAGTTCTGACACTTCACCCTTCTGTCTATCAAATCCATACCTTGAACTTCATATACATATATAATCAACAAACAAGACTACAGACAGTTCCTTAGATCCATCAACATAACTACATAGTCACTGATACATCAAACCTAATTTTCGCAACAAATTGGTTATTAGATCAAACCTTTCTCCATTCTCTCTCTGCCTGATTTAATCCATACAAACACTTATTAAACTTGCAAAAAATATCTTCTGGTGTACTTTTTAAAATACAACAGTTTCTTATGGGTAAATTTCCTAGAGCAAATATCTATAAATGCACGAAGACTGTACGTTTATGAATACCAGTTCCCACCCATTCTCCACACCTAATGCCGTGAGGATTCTGAGGGACCTACATTTTGCCACACAACTGAAAGTCTCTTTAAAAAAAAGCATTGCCTGGTATTGATTTGAGCAAAACCACTGTCTTCAAGCCTAGTCTTTAGCCTTTCCACCCTTCCATTTGGATAACGTTCTACCTGTAATCTTACATTGTTTCATGACTGACACTTTATGACATATTCTACTAAACCCAATGTACGATTTAACTAATTGATATTTAACCCTGAAAAATTCGTGAAATTTCATGTCGTCTTTCATTAAATATATGTTAATAAGAACTTGGGTACATTGCTGGCTGGAATACAACTAATAAAACGTACATGTGGCGATTACAGTCATGGCTTAATAATCGCTGTTTTCAGCCGCGTCTTACGAGCTGTTCAATCGCAAGGGCTGCGCGACTCAAGCCGAGAGGTTAAGGATGTTTACATGGCAAAAATTCATAATTTTATATTTGCACGGCATAGTGATTGCTTTATAGACGTTACATGTGACTGTATTTTCCAGTTGTAAAATTTTTTGACTCTCGTAGATTTCCCATAGTGACATGACAAAATCAAAATCTGCAAGTTGCGGGAACATGGCAATAACAAAAAACTAAGTGTCTTACTAGAATGAAATAATTTACATTGAAATTGGATGTTATTAGGCAATATACTAAAATATTTAAAAACATGCAAAAAAATTTCTTTGTAATTTTCTAAAAAATTTGAAAATAATGACAATTTACTTTATTTACATAGCAATTATTTTGAAAATACAAAATAACTTTTTGTGTTTTTTTTTCAATATCTCATTTCAAGGTAAATTATTTCATTCGAGTAAAAAACTTGGCTTTTGTTATTACTATGTTCCCGTAACTTGCGAATTCTGACTTTGGCATGCTGCTATGGAAAAACTGTGAGCGCTAAAATAATTTTACAGGTGGAAAATGTAGTCACAAGTAACGTCCATAAAACAAACACTATATCATCAAATATAAAATTATGCTTTATGTTTATTGCCACGTGAACACCATTAAACGCGCTGTCTGAATCGCTTCTCAGAAATCATACCTTTAGAACTCATACCTTAGGGCATAATATAAAATAATATAATTTTTAGTGGTTGCTGTCTGTTGGGAAACCTTTTAAAGTATACAGACTCGTCACCTTTAATGACTTAGAGTAGCGTAGTGCTACAAAAGTTTAATTCACGGACCTAAATGACGCATATTATTGGAAACAATTAAAATCGTAGAAGCAACCGTTAATTTCTTTCGTATCCTGGATATTCATCAAATCTCATGAAGACGTAAACTGAAGTAGTACTAGCAAATAGGCGGTCACGGTCGCAACTATAGACGTGAATAATTCCACATCAATGATAAAGAAGCCTGCGCCAATAAACTCTAGTCTTCGTCTGGAGATAACATCCGAGAATAAACGAAGCTCTTCTGATGCCTGGTCATCCAATCTGGGATCGCTCAGTAACTGTATAACAGTATCTTTAATGTTCTCTTTCTCCCGCACTGTTGTGTTACATACGTGTACTATAGCTGTAGCTTCGAGTAAGTAAAGGAGATTCCATGTTAGACTAGAAAGTGTCACAGCGAAATTACGTACATCAGTACTAAAATACTCTGGTCTAAAAAAACGCAATAATGTTTGGAGAGTGTTGGAAATCATCACTGAACAAAACGACATTAAGTGTAAAAGAACTGGTATTCCGTATGCAAAGTTGATCAAAGATGTGATGTTGCAAAGATTATTATACACTGATCTCAAAGAAATAACCTGTTTGATGTAGTCATCTGGGTCGAGATCTATTAAAACTTCTGGGTCAAACAAGTCCGTTACTGGATTTCTGAGTCTTCGCGAGAGCGCCATTGAAACACGCCACGTGTTACTCCCTGACAATGTGCTAGCTCTCACACAAGAAGTTTCGTTTAATATCTTTATGTAAGGATGGTTATGTAGTTCGTGACCAACAACAAGCAATCTTCTTTGAACGAGAAGAATCTCGTTGACATAGTTTGCTGCGATCACTAAAAGAACAATGTCCTTTATGTTACCACCAATATTGAACAAATGTGCCGCAAAATTAGGAGCGAAGACAAAATGATTAGCAATGATGCCAACGAGCATTACCCCAGACATGAAAACGAAAAATATGTTAGCACGCTGTGACAACTTTGTGCAGTAGCTCTTTTGAAAACTGAGGATTTCGTTGTCGATGCTCATGAGCAGTGTCCTTGCTTCCTGCCTGTACGAATACCTTGTCCACAATACTAGGACACCCACTTGGCTGGCGATGAAAAGCATGTTAACTGCGACTGTGTACGCAAAAGCGTACGTTTTCTCTGTGTTCGTAATGTTGTTGTATGTGTAAGTACGATAATCAAATACAAAGAAAACTGTGGAAACAGAGAGAAGAAATATTTTGTAAGTATATTTTTTAATGAACTGATTGCGTACCGTTGCTTCTGTGGTTTCGCGTGTTTCTTCTGTTGCCCAAAAACTTTCAAGGCCAATTACTTTGGATGCAGTTTGTAGAGGTTCCAAGGTAAAATTGAATTCAACTGACGTAGTCGCCATTTTATCTGCAAACAAATGAAGATACCTCGTAATATGGCAAGTTAGAAATTTCATATCAGAATAGTGTGTAGATTAAAAATGTACCTATCCCAATAAACACAAATACAGAAATTTTACGTACAATATACATCCATCATGGATGTAGAAGAACTCAATTATACGTACATAGAACATTCAGACAAGGTTGATTTTACGCTCAAATGTCCCACTGAAATATGTTAATAAAACGTGTAAATGACGTATACAGTAGACATTATTTGTATCTAACTAAAGGAAATAAATGTT
>PNEQ01009532.1:0-11370 GCA_003012365.1 Medauroidea extradentata
CCATACTTTCCAAGTTGATTTCAACTCTTCTGCCATCATCAAATCCTAATGAGGAAGATTTGACAGATATTATACCCTTTCTAAGCAAAACCTATAAACTTCAGTTAGCAAATAACCTAAACGCAAGCAGGCCTGTTTTACATACTCTAGAGTGGAAAGTTGTAAGTAGCAGGAGTACAAATTTTAAGTATCCTATATGCAACTCACCTCATAGCATGCAATGATTTTATTACTGCTCGTGTAACTATGAAATTATATTACCAGTCCCAAGTTGTGATAAAGTTAACTTGAATGATTTAATCATAATTTTAAGTATTTCATTTTAATACTAGTATTTGCAATTTTACAGGTAAGGAAAGTAATTTAATATATTTAAGGTGTCTTGACACTACATTTCTACGAGATATCTTTAAATACTATACTGTGGAACCTCTATCCATCGTTTTTCAGGGGATTCACAAAAAATTTCAGTACAAGCAGACATTCAATACATGGGGGTTCAATGGATAGAGGTTCCACTGTAGTGAAATTTTTAGTTATAATTGTGTTATATCAGTGAGTAGTGTGTAGTTACTTTTAGTAGGAGGAAAAAATGTTTCCAACCATGCAACCATTACCTTTCTGATTACCTGCACTGGATAACGTAGCAGGAGACTTCAAGACAGTAACTCCTTCCGACACATGGCTAGTGTTATTTTGTGATCCACCAAGTGAAGAACTCGGCCCACCATCAAATCCTTAAACAAACACGTACATAATACTTTATGACCTTACTGCCAGAATTACTGCCACAGAATAAAAATATAAGTTTCAGGATTCATACACTATTTAATAATTTTAACCAATTAAATATGAAAACAGATTACACTTACTTAACATTGGCTCACCAGTTTGAATTTGACTTGTGAGACAAACTACAATCACCTTTTTTTTTACATAAAAATATAGCTTTTTTAACTATAGGACCTCTTCATCTTTTAGTAAGGTATCTTACCCATAGTACGAACATATTTCCATGATGTGGTGGAAGGGGGGGGGGTAATTACTTAGTCAAATCAGAGGCAATAAATGGAAACCTATTTAGGCCTATTAAGGCATTTAATTTAATTCTGTCCCTATATAAAAAAAAGGGAAGCATACCCCCTATAATATTGACTATAGTTGATTAGGCCCAAGTGTATATTTACTAAATTTTTTGACAGTTCACGTTCCAGAAGAAGATAATAAGAATCATAACAGGTAGGGACAAAATGTGTCATTGCAGACCATTATAAAGAGCTCAACATTCTGACTTTTCCCTGCTTGTACAATGTATCAGACTATAATATTTGTAAGGGCAAACACAGGTCACCGAACTAAAATGTTTACGCACAATCCACGAATTAGTGGTATCAAACTTATTAATAAGCTCCCAACTAAAAAAAAATATCAGTAATTTCAATTTATTTAAAATTGAACTTAAGGCTTTTCTAACAGAAAAGGGATTTTACACAGTAAATGAGTACGGTATGACATGTAGAGTAAGCAGCTAATGAAATCTGTAGATTAACATTGTTGTCTAGGTGCATACTTTTCTATAGATGTGTTTAATGTAGTGAAAATAATTCAGTATTATATTACTTATTATTTATGTACAGTATTATTAATTTGTAAACAGTGTTGAAGTATCCCTATTTTAATGTGTAAGTCAAAGATGAATAATTTATCGTGTGTTTTACAATAACTGTTTTCAATTATGTACACTGACACATTGTACTACAGTAGTTTGTCTACCTACTAATGTTGTATGCTTGTTTTATTTTGTTTGCGTTTATGTGTGTGTTTATGTTTCTGCATTTGCCCATGTTCTGTTTGTTTATATTCTGTGTTTGTATTATGACCACTCCCATCCAGTATTTTTTTATTTATAATATTTTTTTTTAATCTGGACAGCAAGGAGGCAACTAAATAAATAAATAAATTTAAACCGCCAAGCAAAAAGTGAACTGTCAAAATAATGCACGTTTTAACGGTATGGACTATACTAATAAATTACTAAGGTCTGATGGAAAAAAATACTTACCAAGCAAACGAAGTGTAGGCAAAGAACCCCGATTCAATCGCTTTGTTCCGGGGCTACGGCAGTCTTCTGTGAAATGTGTATCACACACAAAAAAGTCTGTGTAGATTTTCTGATCCTCCAGCGTCGAGAATTTTGGGTTGGCTATTCGAGTTACCCATATTTTAAAGTCATTTTCTTCAAATACTGGGAATCGATGCCTTACAGTACCACGCACATATTCGCATCCCGGAACACAGCACTTATTTGACATTATGACGAAACATGTCACATAAATAACTGTAACTTAAATAAACTAATGCAATACTTCTAACCACAAAACACTCAGCAGAAACCAACACGAACGAGTTTATACTTCAACATGGCGCCTTTATTCGTTATAAAGTATTTGAAAAATCAGAATGCTCCTATTGGCTGAAAAAAACGACGACAGCGCTGATGCGGCCGTGAAAGAGAATCTAGTATAGTTTCGGTAGGCTGGATCCAGTGAACACCCCGTGACCACAACCCTCTGATTGGCTAAAATTTCCAACTTGCAGCACTCCTTCCACAGAAAATAGCACCGGGCCAAAAATGAAATCCTCCACGAAAACGGCCAGCGTTCTGCCATACCTTCCACAGAACCTTCCACAGCACCTGCCACAGCAGCTTCCATGGAAGAAACTTCCATCGTGGCACACGGGCTTAACTGATATAACCTCTACACGTTGCATAGGTGTATATAAAAATAAGTAGTTGGCGATACAGCGAGCTCTTCTGAAGACCATTGTGTCTAGAACAATATTTATTAATATTTGTGACTTAAGATGTAAACTTTTGAGTATCTATGATACTATCAATAAATTTTGGTTGTTATTTAGGGTGATTTGTTGACATCAAATACTAGCAGGGAACTATGAATCATTGTATCTAAATGAAAAAAAGGAACCATCCTGACCCACCTGAACTTAGTAGTTGCAGTGTTCAGTGAGAATAACACAACACATCATGTGGCTCTTGTTCCATCTCTGCGTCTTCCCATACTTCCAGTATTAATATAAATATTTTATTTTTAGTGTTACGATTTAGTACATACAAACTGATTTTTAATTTTTTTGAGAAAACAATAATTTTAAATTTTATTGATGAAACAATACTGCCAGTTGTAAAAACAATGTGTTACGTTAACTTTTCTTTTAAGTTCAAAGACAAACCTAAACTTCAGTTAAGAGTTCTTCAAAGTAGTCAGTGTGATAATGAGTAATTAATATATGGCAGATGTTATCTCATTGTTTATTACAAAACATAGTTTTTCGTAGCAGGCCCCTACTGAAGAAATTATTTTTTATCCTTGTGATGATAGGCTGTATTTACTTATGTATGTCCAAAACCCTCCATTAATATTAATTGCATATATGAGACAATATTGTGTTTATATATTACATTTTTAGACAACACATCTCCAGTACTCAACAACTCTGAATGGCCGCATCTGTTGCCTTGAACAAATTCACATCACATGTCATTATTTATTCTCAGGTTTGTCAGATGTTGTGTGTTGAACATTACAATAGTAAAGAGTGCTCCGGTGATAGAAGATTCTGCCGTTGAAGATATTTCATCAATGCCAGGGTATGTCTGATTGTCAAAAACTTCAGGGAGGCATCTACTTTAAACTATAATACATAATTGCAATATGTACAATTAGATAAAGTAGTGAAGTGTTCCACTGGAACCATTCATAAATCACTATGAACTAAATGAAACAGACTAACACAAAAACATTGCTGCATGAACAGAATACAAGAATATAAGATTAAAAACGTAGAAACTGAACGTTTTGTATATTGCCTTAGGCACATGAAAGTGTAGATGTATCCACCAAATTATGTAAATTGTAAAACACAACTTGCACACATTTACAAGCAGGGTTAAAAAATTAGTTTCCCAGTGTTAAGAGGTATGTTTCGACAGACAGTGACAAGTAGGTCTACAAATAAACAGCAGATATGCTGCAAGCATGTACTTGTTAGTGTTTTAAGGAACAGGATTGTAAGAACCACGAAGCAAATGATGACTGGGAATAACTTAGAATGCTAAGAATGGGTTGGAGAGTATACAATATACAGAAATTTAACAAATACCCAACCTAATTGAAAAGGAGTTATACAATTAAACACTGTAAGTAAATTATTTTAAGTTGTAAACAAATTAAGTGATCTATATAATGCTTCTCTCAAGTTTGTGTTATCCTAGTTCAGGCAATTGTTCCTTCACACACACTCAGGGTGCAGTCGTCTGTTTTGGTAATTGACATGCATTGTGGCCTTAAACCACCTAAATTTAAAAACGTTTTTGTCTTAAACAAGTTAGTATTATCTAAAGTAAAAATTTAGGACTGACTATTTCAGGGTTAGAGAGTTGTGCACAAGTGTGGAATAAGGTGCAAACACAATATGCAGTATTGTTTTATGCAGCATCATTTAAATTCTTAAATATGTGATAAACAATAAATAACCTATAGTACTTCCTTTAAAATTGGAGTGAAGTAATATTTTTGTAATAGTGTAGCTGGTTTCGTAGGCAGTTTTATGCTTATAATTTCCTTCCGCCCCTTCATTCTAATGCTACCCACTTCATACTCACCTCACATCACCCCTCACCAGCACTGACCAAAATCACTCACTTATTCACTTATGCTTATGCTGGTGGTAGGTGTGAATTTTACCTTTGGAGTAGTTTGTGGAATATAAGGAGGCTAGAATTTTAGTAGGGGTTTAGTGGGTTTTTTAAGGCAGTAGTTTACAAAACTCAAATTACAAGTTAAAGTACCTTATGATGTGTATACAATTACAACATACTCTGCCACTGAAACTATTTACTGCAGTGTAATGAGTATCAGTTAAACTAATAAAAAAGTTGTTCAGCTGGTAAGCTAGGTTGAATGCAAAAATTAAATTTATTACTGTCCAGTTACTGGTGGAAATTAAGATAGCCTACAGTTGTAAGAATGTATAACATATACTCATAGCATTTGTGTTTTACAAGCTATGTTAACTATCACTTAACAAACTTGTACAAGAAGACATCTCATTCTGTACAAGCGGAGGAAGTAGAAGCATAAATGTTAACTGTAGTTTTCTATAACTCTACTAAACTGTCCTTCAATCCAGCACACAGTATTTTATAAGATTTTCAAATAACTTAAGTAAAAATACCTAAAATAAAGAGGACTTAACAGAATGGCATGTACAATAGAACAAGATGTGTGTTTCTGCAAATGACTATGTAATATGCAAGGTTGTTGAAAAGAATAGGGGTTTGTAGGACACAAATAAATTAGAATGATCTATGAGAGGAAATTAAATTAAAATAAACACAAATAAAACAATGATTGTGCTATTCACTAAGAAAAGAGAGGTGGTCAGAAAGAGGTAAATTTTTGGGGATGAGATTGGGAAGTTTGATTTAATATAAATATTTAGGAGAGGAGATGTTCAGGATTATTTGCTTTGGGGTGAGCAGGTAAAGCAAGTAACTAAACCTTAGTTAAGGGTGAAGAGCACTGGCACTGCTGGGGAGGGTTTTGAGGGGCACAGACAGGAAAGTAATGACAAGGGGCGCGTGAAGATGAGACCCATTTTGTAATATGCAGCAGCAGCTGGGACTTGTACGTAGAAGAGGAACTTATATTATGTACTGCAATAACAAATCTTATATTTCTTGAGGAATATGCTCTCTGTGAGATGTAACTAAAAAAATTAGATGTATAAAAGGGCAGCTAGGTGGGTTATAAATAAATGTAGAAGAGCAGCAGGATAAAAGGGAGAGGAAGAGTAAAGACCCTCAGAAATGGTAAGAGCTTTTTTGGGGGAAGGGGAGGTGTAGGAATACAGTGCAAGAGAGACGAGGAAGTTGGAGCGGCTATAAGGATGTTCATTATGGGGAGAGGAGTGAGAGCATGGGCACAGCTGAAAAGGTAGGTAACAAGGTACACGGTGAGATCTTCAGGGGAAAATGAGACCACGAGAGGAAACTACAGAGGGTTAGAATGAGAACTGAAGGGAAAAAAACCACCAAGATAGCAAGAATAGGCTAGTGCAGAAGTGTTATGGGTTGGTGGAGGGAATGAAAAGGGGATTGGGCAGCTGGTTTCCTTGTCACCAGACAGCTGACCAATTTTAAAGTAAAATTTTAATTGAATATTTCCAACATTCAATTTTTTTTTTGCCTCACTACCATTTGTTGCATGATGTTTTCTAGATTTACAGTAGTTACTTTGCAGCAATTAGATTATATTGAAGTGGGTAATTTTTGTAATTTTGGGATGTAGGCCCACAGCCCTGTAGTCAGTTACATTTCTCATAATTTTTTGCCAATTTAATGTGAACAATCCAGCTTACTGTTATGTTAAAAGTTGTGCAATTTTAACTACAGGATTTGGTAGACAATTTATTTTTCTTGATTGTCTTGTGCTGTCATAAATACTAGGCATAGGCAATACAGCACACAAATTCAATGTCCAGAAATTAATTTTTCAGAATAATTTTTCTTGAAAGTAGACTGAATGGCACCAGTTTCATCTCAAGAACAGGCAATTTCGTGCTAGCAGGCTGGACAGGCCAACTCTCCAGAGATTGTGACAGCCACAGCGGTCCCGAAAACCACATTGTCTTCACCGTGTGGTCTAGAAGTGATCCACGCGAAGCGACATCCACAGGATTGTGTTCTGACGGAACATGCCTCCAGGAACTTGTTGATATGGAAGACTGGGTCTCAGCCATATGATTTACAACGAAAGTCGTCAAACCGTGTGGTGACAATCTCAACCATGCTAGGACCACTGTAGAATCTGTCCAAGCAGTCAACACTAGGTTACTCACTCTTGACTGATAAAGTTTCACCACTCGTTGCTAGAGCTTACATAACAGGGCAGCTGCACACAGTTCAAGTTTGGGAATGGACAGAGTCTTAAGTGGTGCCACCCGAGACTTTGCCACCAATAGATTAACTTCAATAACACAGTCACTCCTCATACAGCGAACATAAATTACAGCTGCATATGCCCTTTCACTGGCATCACAGAAGCCATGAAACTGTACATCCTGATCATGTACTGGAACGAATCTCCTGACTTCCGACTTCAGACAATAAAGGCAAGGAGCCTTTAAAGCGAGTCTACACCTTAAATAGTTCCTCCCCTACTGGCTCATCACAATCAAGGCCTTGAGTCCACAAGGTTTGCAACATCATCTTACTGGCGGTAAGAATAGGTGCTACCCAGCCCAATGGGTCATACAAATATGCGATGGTAGAAAAAATACCACATTTTGTTACTGGCAAGTCTGGGATAGTCACATTATACAAAAAAATTGTCTTGTATAGGGTCCCATCTTATTCCCAACTTTTTCACAGAATCTGAACTAATCACTTGAGATGAGTTATCTGGGTAAGGTGTAAGGCAATCCAAGAGTTCTTGACCACTTATGAAGTTCGAACCCTCCAGCTGCCAAGAGGTTTACCAGTTGTGTCTTTAGCAGTTGAGCATCAGCAACAGTTGCAGTTCCTGTCACTATATCGTCTACAAACACATCATTTAGTAGCGCATGGGCTGCTAGTGGAAACGTGTTTCCTTCATCAATGGCCAGTTGTTGCAAAATGTAAAGAGCTTGAAATGGCGAAGAGGCCAACACATGCATTACAGTATTCAATTCGTAAATGCTTACTGGATCATCTACTGAATTGCTCCATAGAATATTGCTGCTTCCTGTCAATGGGACCAATTAAAATTTACCTGAACATCCTACAAACATCAGCTATAACAGCAACTGGGGAAGTTCGAAAATTCAAAAGTATATCAAAGATGTCTTTCTGCAATTTTGGCACTGGGAGAAGAAGATTGTTGAGTGACTGTCCATTTGTGCTGTTAGAAGATGCTTTAAAAAACGACCATTACCTTCGTAGAAACACTTTCCTCCTTGACTACAACATGATGAGGAATAAAATAGGCTGGCTGCACAGTGTCACTTGAGCTAAGGGATACATGATAGCCCTCACTGGTAAGACCTAGCTGTCCAATGTACTTCACATGACCCATGTTTTCGTACTCCTCCATGAACTTCTGGTACTGCTGCTTCAGCTCTGGAACCTTTGTAAATCAACGTTCCAGTCAACTGAGTCTTCGCAATGCAGTTGAAGAGGAATCGCCTAAAGTGTACTCGGAAGATCTGAAAGGAAGCCTTAGGACAAATCTACCATCTTTGTCCCTAACATAAGTGCTTGTGAAGTGATCCTCACATTGCTTGTCCTCTTTTGAGAGATGCTTCACTGACAGAAACTCTTCCACTTCCCAAAACCTTTGCAAAGTTATGTCAAGAGAGACATCCATTCGCACTAGTTAAGAAACAGAATCACCTTTATTGCCACAGATAGCATTACCAGACACCACCCAGCCAAATGCTGTATAGAATGCATGAGATTTACCTTCAATTTTACAGCCTGTCATCACATCAGCAACCACATCAGCTGCCAGCAACATGTCAACACCTCCAGGTGAGGTAAACTGAGGATCTGCCAAAGAATATTATTAACATGAGCAAGGTTTCTTGTAGCAATCTCAACAGAAGGCAAATTACCCGTAATATTGTTGAGAATCACTGCCCGGGTAGTTAGATGTAATTCTGGTGTGTGAGATGATGTGATTTCACAAACTGCAACTCCTCTACTGTCTGTCCTGGTGTGCCCTACACCAGAAATGTTCACACCTGCCTTATGTCTTGTGAGCCCAAGGCGTTGTACACAGCTAACTTATCTGTTATGAATGACGCCTGAGATGCACTGTACAATAATGCGCACACAACCTGATACTTTCCGCTGCTGTCCTTCACCTGAATAAGATCTGGGGATCTATTCTGTAACTTTTTAAGGTCACCATGATGGCCGAGTTTAGGTCTGTATTCGCAGTGTTGACCTTCATATGTCTGAGAGCTATTCAGTAAACAATTTGCTGACCTAAATGTGAAGGCTACTAACATCAGCTGAAGGTCTGGGTAGGAGGTGATTTTTAGCAAAGCTACTGACCTAATCTCGCACAAAAATATGAAGAAGTAAACAGTAAATATGGCGGAAGGTTAGAGGTTAGAGTATTTAACAAACGAGAATAAAGGCAAAAGCCTATATTGTGTACGTTTTTTTGCGAAAATACTCTTACTGAAATAGTAATATTTGGACAGCAAACTGCATTATTTTCAACATCTCTAAGTTAATAAATTTCGAAAATAAATTCCCGCTTCTGTGTTGTGCTTTTACAGTCAGCTTATGTTAAAGGAATGTTAGTTATTTATGTTTATTAATAGGTCAACCACGTTTTACATTCTGGAATCTATTAATTTCATATTTTCTTATAGCTATTTAATATAAGCAGACCAAGTTGTAAAGCAGACCTAGGAGTGAGAGGTTATGCACGAAAATCATAAACTTGCCTAGGCCTATCTGGTCATAGGCTATATATTTAATTTTAAATTTGTGCCAAATGGTATAGAATAAGAAATCGTAAACATACTTAGGTCAACACACTATATGGTTCGTCGTAGCATATGAAAATATCTTAAAATAAACTTATACAATGACGACTGTTTTATCTCGTTTTATAGTGGCCTACTGAATTGGAAATGTTTTTGTGTTAGCCTACTTTTCAAGAAAAATTATTCTGCAAAATTAATTTCTGGAGATTGAATGTGTGTGCTGTATTGCCTAGACTTAGTAGGTATTTATGAGAGCACAAGACAATCAAGAAAAATCAATTGTCTGCCAAATCCTGTAGTTAAAATTCCACAACTTTTAACATAGGCCAAGTCTACTGCCACTCCAGTGGCACTAGACACCAGCGCTCGTGCAACTAGAGTGGCAGGAGAAAAAATTACTGCTGCCACTCTAGTTTTCTAAACTTGAAAACTAGAGTGGCAGCAGTGCGAATGGCTTCTGCCACTTGACTGCAAGTCTTGTATTATTATTTTTTTTGTATTTTAGAAATATAACAGCAGCTCACTCCTGTCACTCACCTTAGTAGGAATAGACTGCATACAGGATAATTTGTTTTGTAAATATTAGAGTGGCAAGAATCGAGTTGTGAACAAAGAAATAGTTCGTGCCACTGCTGGCATGAAAGCTGATTGTTTATATTTTTTCCTTCATATTAGTTATAAGATCAGGAAAGCAGAATAGGTGCCTATGCTAGACATAGTAAGGTGAATGTATGTAATGTTGTATTTGTTTAGGCCTATGAATATAAATACAGATATATGAGTCTTGTTGCTGCACAATTATACCGATTGTGAACATTACACAAACATGAAGTTCTCTAGATAGCTAATTTTAATGCAGAGTGGAACAGAATAATGCATTACAAATTTTACTGTAACAGAGCATAGTAGTGATTTACCCTGCTGTTACTGAAATAGTTTACTTAGTTAACTTTTTTTTCTAGCTGGTCTGGGTTTATTCAAGGCCAATTTAATTTCGGCACCTAAATTTTCGTTGTAATGGACTGAAAAAAAAAATTTAGTACTGACATTAAGATAGCACTTAATGTGTTCATTATATCTAATTTTGTTCACCGCTGGGCAGTTTTAGGCCTGTGCTCTTTTAGGTCTATTATTTTGAATTAATAGTGTCTACTTTACATACAATACCAAGTGTTTTACTTTGGCTTAGTACTTTTGGTTCAATTATTTGGCAGCAATCATCACAAGAATTTATACCAGGTACCATAAAACGGGGTGAATAGAAACACTATTTTGAAGCTAAATTTTTGGTATTAATTCTGTTTTAAAAATTCAATTTTGTAGATAGGCAAGTTAAAACAGTTTACAAACAATAGTTATCTAGTAAATATAATTTTTTAAAGCAAAGGTGTCAGCTAGGTATTAATTTATAACTTTGTTTCAATTCACCCCATTTTACGATAGCCTGTTAAGTTTTTTTTCTGATAGGCCTACAGGCCCTACAAAATGTTTTACTGTTTGGTCAAGAAAATGACATCTAAGAGGTCAAGGTATTCTTGCATGCAAATAAGTTATATGAATGTGTTGTCGCCGTAGGGGGGTTTTGCAAAGAGGCGGTTGAGGTTTTGCGGTTAAAAATTTGGTACTTACTTTTATGAGGGCGCCATCCCAACATGCCCGGCTGGGAACGGGTCGAAAGCACAAGATATCTCAGGGCGGATGGTTCTTTGGCGGATTAATTATGTTACCCCCTGGCGGTGATTTAGAAACGGAAATTCTTATTAGTTACGGGACTGCGAGGAGACAAACTGTTCACACCAACTCGGGGAA
>PNEQ01009536.1:0-13955 GCA_003012365.1 Medauroidea extradentata
CTCTCTCTCTCTGCTTCTCTGTCTCTCTCTCTCTGCTTCTCTGTCTCTCTCTCTCTCTGCTTCTCTGTCTCTCTCTCTCTGCTTCTCTGTCTCTCTCTCTCTGTCTCTCTGTCTCTCTCTGCTTCTCTGTCTCTCTCTCTGCTTCTCTGTCTCTCTCTGCTTCTCTGTCTCTCTCTCTGCTTCTCTCTCTCTCTGCTTCTCTCTCTCTCTGCTTCTCTGTCTCTCTCTCTCTCTGCTTCTCTGTCTCTCTCTGCTTCTGTTACTCTCTATGCTTCTATGTCCAGTCGGTCAATCTGCCCTCACCTCGTCTATGGACCCGTCACTGCACAGTAACACTAGCTCAATTTGCTGCAGGCCTCCTGCCAAATGTTCATAACCTGTCCACTGTCGTCACCATTGCCTTCCCAACTCACTGCATCCACTGATGGTGCTCGCCGCTCTGCAGGCACACTGATTAAACCTGTTCTCATCTTCCAAGTCACAGAACTTCATTAAAAATTAGTCAAACTAAGACTCCCAAGATTCTAGATCAAGAACTCTTGGGCTGAGTAAAATTGTTCTTTGTACTAGCGAGGCCAACTGCCTTAACTCTTTAACATTCTGGAAGTAAACATTCAATCATCCTTGGCAGATTGTATATAATTTTACATTAGTTTGACGCTGCTGCAAGCTGCAAAGCAATGGCATTGCTTGAATGTAATCAACACTACTGACAGCAGTGTCAAAGAGCTGATAATGTTTCATAGTCTCCCCTGGCAATCGACTAAGTCATGTGCCTATCCAGGGGGTGAGAAACAGCCAGCCTCCAACATACCTGTCACCTGGTTTTTTTACGTAAGTATTTATAAACCATAACACCTTCATAAATGTTTATGGAAATTGTATTTATGCTACTATTGAAAATAACTTGATTTGCGTGCTGTGCTGGAAACCAAAACAAAGGCAGACAAAATACAAATTAGGCTTTTGCCTTAGACAACCAACATTTCTATTTAATTATTAAATATTTATATTATTATTTCCAGGGGCTCAAGTAATACTAGGTAATATCTTTTAGAAATAATGAAGCATAGTTAGTTGGATTATCAGCAATTTTTATAACTAGTAAATTTCACGTATAGCACAATAGAAGAAAAATTTATCTAGGTTTATTTTTAATTTGAGGCTTCTTACAAGATATTTTTAAGAAAATTTAATTTAAAATTATACATGATATTGGCTACATTTTGCTGATGTTCTGCTGTTCTTTGTTGAACAGAGTAGAAAAGACTTTATAGTTTTAAAGTTCGTAAGCACCTAATCATATTGAGAGAAAAACTAAGACTTAAAAGATCCATGTTGCAATTACTTGTATGGTTCCATGGCAGCTAGGTCTAGCAGGCTAGGAAAGCCTTAACTTGAAGAAAATGAAGGAAACTAGGCTCGAACATTTCCAGTCTGTGAAGAGAGGTCAAAACACCGAAAATTTGTTCATTACCAAATATTAAAAAAAAAAGGGAGGCTTCATCTCACGGCAAAAATACTGACCAAAAATGAAGGTGGAGAAGCACTACAAACAGATCATCTTGTAGGTCAGTGTAACTTGCTAAGTTACTACTGCAAGTTGTTTTGAATAGCTACAGTGCTACTTCTACATAATTAAAATAAAGAAAATTTGAAGCAACGCAGCAGTTACATCTTCAGTCAGAGAAAGTATAGTCGGTTAAAACACGTCAAATACGCCACTTATCCAGAAACACATCTGGACGGTGCACAAGATAATGGCCTCAGGAAGGACGCAGACAACAGGTGTTGCCTCATGACGATAGTTCCAAAGCAGCTAACAGACAGTGCGTGGATGTAGAATCGGCCATTTACAGCCTTGCATGGCAGTACAGAGTCCAGGAAACTAGTTAGAACTCACAGTAAAATTCATGCAGAAGGCACTTTCAGAGAAACAAAACGAGGTAGGGAGATGGTACAAGGTACGAAAATGGCCTAGGGATGCCACACAGTAAGAACAAAGGTAATGTTACATCTGGAGATAAAAATAACGTAGGGAAGTAACAGGAGGCCTGGGGGTAGCCACAGCCTACGGCTACTCCAACTCTGTATGCATGTACAAAGTAACAAGGAAAATTTAGTATCCCTTAAAGCTTTAAATAAATTATATGTTAGAATCATATACAATTATTAGAATAACAGTTCAGTTTCCACGTTACCACTTTACTCAAATAAATAAATTAATATTAAATTAAAAATCACAAAATAACAGAAAATATTTTAACACAGCACTAGATCGTACACTAGTTAATATTAATAGTCCTTAAAATCGTAGAAATGTCCTAGAATTTTGAAATCAGATTTTTGAAGCCACCGTGCAGTAACCTGCAATGCTACAATATGCACCTGTGCATTTTTAATAAAGATGCAAATTGCCTTCAGTGAAGTAATAGTATCACCATAAAACAATGTGGAACCTAATAAAATTAATTACAGTTTCTATAAGACCTTTACATTTAATTCTCATTATTGACTAATCCTCAAGAAGCTAACTATTGTATGACAGCACCACTAGTGTAGTGGTGGTGTTTTAACATTGCCTTATACCATCATACTGCTAATGCATGTAGTAGTTATAGCAAGGACTCGATATTTGTTCATTTATTTCAATGTTAGCACGCCACTCCTGTACCGGTAGTATCAACAGTTATTTCATGAACTTGGGTAGTCCGATAAATGAACCATATCTTAACTCCATTATCCAGACCTGTTGTTCTGTAGCTTGTCGTTGAAACAACTTGCTTGCTGAATTATTCCCAAAACTTGTGTTTTGTGCTGACCCATCATATTGAGGGGGGCTATGAATAAGGTTATAAGATAAACTACCTAACTTTTTTTTAAGGCGATACATGTGTTCAAGTAAAAAACGTACTTAAAATACAAATGCAAAACCAAGTAAAAAAAGCATTTAAAAAAATACACAAAACTGTAGCAAAAAAATTGTGTGATAATCATAACAATGATGTAATTATTGGAACTCAAAATATTAAAAAATAATTTTAAGTGCTAATCTTTGCTTTTCTGTTTCCCAGAGCTTGTGAACAACTTAGAGGACTGCCCAATCTTTTTGCTGCACATTGAAATTCTGTTGAAAGGTATGTATATTGGTACAGCTCTTACTTCGTACAATGGAAAAAGAAGGCAGTCCTCTACTTTCTACATTTCAGATCTTCATAATTTAGTCTGTCACTAGTACTGTACAGGCTCTATAACTGTATACTTGTAAGCAATAATTTAAGACTTTCATACATTAACTGGCAAAAAAGTCAAAGCATCAATACTCAGCTAGTCAACACTTCCGAACAGAAATATGTACCATCAATTTAATGTTCCAGTGCAGTGTTTAAATCATAATTTATTATTGGTTTATTTTATTGCATCCATTATGATAGTTTTTCCGTATATTATAGTACAGCGATATTGGACAAGTTATGTAATTTATATAAATAAAGTTATACATTTAAGCTATGTACAATGATAATATTCAGTAATCTTCGTTCTTCACTTCTGTATAACTGTTCAATCACCATTGGTTTGACCATCAATCGCCATTGGTTGGACCATGATTATTAATCTGAAAAAGGAAAGAAAGAAAAGACAAGCGAGAGAGACAGACACTGCTTGTGCACTGTGTTATACATATAAGTAAGTACCGTATGTGATTTATTGTTTATGATCTGAGTACTCTTTTACTGACTAAAAAGCATGTTGGGCAAAAATTACCTTCAATTTATTTTTGAAGCGTTTAGGATCTGAGAAAAACAATTCTTATGAATTTGTGGGCAATTTGTTAAAAATGTGAATACCAGAGTGTTATGGCACTTTTTGTACCAATTTTAAATTTACGAAGGGCATGTGAATCTGTTTTTTATTTCTAGTGTCATATTTGTGAAATATTTCATTTTTCTGAAAAATATTATTTTTGGTCATAAATAAGAGTAGTGAGTACATGTATTCGCTTGAGAATGGCAAGGTCTTGGTGCTTTTAGGGGTCTACAGGAATATGTCTGTTTTTTACCATTCATTATTCTAACTGCTCTTTTCGCATAGAAAACACTCTTCTTTACTGCCGGAATTGTCCCAAAATATGACGCAGTACGTCATGACGGAGTGGAATTATGCAAAATACACCATTTTTATTGTGTCCTTGTTTAAGATTTTAACAATATTACACAATGCAAAACAAGAACTGAATTTTGGTCAAATATCTTCAATGTGAGATTTCCAATTTTGACAAGTAGGCTATTCATTTGTAGGCCAAGAAATTCGATTTTATTTGTTTCAATGAATTTTTCTGCCTTACTGGTAATATTTATGTCAATCAGTTTGCTGTTCTTTGTTAAAATATTAATATTGTATGTTTTGTCTAGATTAAGGTTTTTTTTTGTTCGCAGCAAACCATGAATTCAGCTCTGTAAATGTAGTGCTTGCTATTTGTGTAAGTTCTCCTGAATCACCAGGACTATGATACTCTTATCAACAGCAAATAAAATGGTTGTAATATAAGGGTTCAAGGAACATGATTATTCCTTTATGTACACTAGGAATAATAGTGGACCTAAAATTGAATCGTGCAGTAGGTCTATGTACTCCATATTTTATTTTCCCAGGTTTTGAACAAAATGAACTATTTTTATTTTTGACACATAGCCTACTTGTTGCTGTCTGTCTGAAAGGTATGAAATCATCAGTTTGTTAGTTATTCCTATAATTTGTCTGTGAGCAAGTTACGATTTACAAAGCTTTTTTTTTCTAATTAATTAAGAATACTATTTGTGAGTTTGAAAATTGCATCATCTGTTGATGTGTTTTTCCTAAATCCATACTGGACATTTGATAACATTTTATATTTTTTCAAACTGTTCTACCAATCTAATATAAATTAATTTTGCAGTGACTTTTGAAAAAGAAGTGAGCAGAAAGATTGGTCTGTAATTGGCTGTACTTCATCAGATAATTATAAGAAAAAATATAGCAATTCAGTAACATAAATTAAGTTAACCTTTTCATTTTAATTTAAGAAAATGAGTAATTGCGAAAAATGTTACAGGCTTTTTAAACACATTTAACAACAAATGCATATTTTTAGGCAATATCATCTCAAAATAAAATTACAAATAATTTCTTCAGACTTTTTTTGTACTTTTTTTAAACTGATGCCTGAGATATCTCAGGATAATGTCTGAAGTTAAAACATAAACAGAGAACATTGCCTTTACAGATAATCCAAAACTTCAGATGCGTTATTAATTGCATTTTACATTTGGAATCGAAAATGTCCACGCTTTAAAATGACATTTACACCATTAAAAAAACATAGCACTTGACCTACTGTTAATCAAACTAAAAAAACTAACCATTGTTTATGCACATTTGATGTTCCAGAATGCTTATTTTACTGTTTTCTCAAAATATAATGTGCAAACAATCCTTGTGAAGGTGCATTCAAGCTAATCTAGGTATGTTGAAGGTGGTCCCAATTTTTTCAATCCCTAGGTGGAGTGTTCATCCCATTAATGAGAATTTTGAAAGTTAGCTTCTGTGGGATTTAATGAGAATATGTGGGTTTTGAACAAGACATTATTGTTTATGTTTGGTTGGCAATAGAACTCTGTTTTGTTTGATATTCAAATAAACTACAAAAAGAAATAGCCTTGGAAATCAGTCAGTAGCAATGACAAAATAAACCTCACAAGAAATATGGTTTTTTGATAATGACTACTGGACAGTTTGTTGCTTGCGTGTACAGGCAATGATGTATTTAATGCACGTACCTGGATTGCCACTAACCCTATCTGTAGTGTATTGAAATGCAACATATTTCATCAAGAGATATCCTTAGCAATATCTCTCAATTTGCTAATTAAAATAAAACCAATGCTGCCCTTACAAATGCATATTTTATCTTGAATCACTATGGTTTTTTTAATACTGCTTAGGATCAATTCATTACTAGTGTTAAGATTTTTTTTTTTGTAGTTTTAAATAAATGAAATTGTTCCCTTTCAGAAGTGTTTTTTTTTATTTTTATTTTAAATTAATACGGCTCTCTTTTTTTGTAGATGTCTTCTGTAACCATTCATGATCTTCCACCAGAGATTTTGCTAAATATATTTGATTATTTATCACCAGAAGATTTGATGATTGTTCAGAATGTATGTATTAAGTGGAAAGAAGTTGCTCAAAACTCTTCTGTGTGGGACGAATTTGTGTATTCACCAGATGAAGTCAGCACGACTACTGAAGATATGATAGCATTTTTAAAGAAATGTCCAATGATTAAACATATTAATACAAATTTTATGCCTGATAAAGATGAATTTATTCCTGCAATTATCAAATATTGTTTTGATATTCATAGCTTCTGTGTAGAATTTATGCCAACATTATCTGGATCTCAGATTGATGCTTTATTTAATGCCTTTCCAAATTTGGATTGTTTTATGATTAGAGTTGAGTCCCCAGAGGCTACAGAAATTGTAGACAGAGTGAGTAAATGCACAAAACTGAAGAAGCTCATACTAAGTGGTCAGTATTGTTATGATGGTATCTTCAAGCCAATTGTTGATGGATGTGTCTCTTTAGAATATTTGAGTTTTAATGGTGGTTTTCCTAATGTTTCGAAAACAGATCTTCTTTATGTATTGAAAAATATGAATGAAAGGTTGTTACGTCTAAAATTTGGTTTTTCACCAACAACGCAAGAAATTGTCAACTTGCTGGGAACTTTCATAAAACTTCAAGACATAGACTTACATGATGCAACACATGGTGCAGTAGTAGATTTTTCGCCTCTTGCCAAAGTAAAAACGCTCAGGAATTTGAAATTAGAGTCTTTTGCTTCAGATAAAAGTGGATTGTGCAGATTCTTAGATTTTTTGTTTCTTGAACCATTACCCAACTTGGTAAAGCTTGACATTTGTTTCTTTGATTGTGAGTATGATAAGTATTTTGTAAGCAAAATATTTTCATGCTATCCAAACTTGAAACACCTGCGTCTGTATGGAAAACATCCACAGGATATTAAAGATGTTTTTAAGGATATATGTAAGCTGGAGAAACTGGAAAGTCTAGGGTTTTCTTCAAGTGACACAATAACAGATGATGATATTGTACACATAGGTCAGTGCCTCAAGCTGAAAACTCTGGACTTGAGTTCTAATAGTTTGCTCACAGATAACACTTTAGTCCACCTTACTAAATGTAAGAACCTTGAACGTCTTGATCTCAGTTATTCTTCAATTACTGGGCAGAACTTGCATCTGATTGCTGACAATATGAGGAGACTTAAATTGCTGGACATAAAGCAGTGCAAAAACTTGCAAGAAACATTTGTGAGCGCACTTGCTGATAAGATGCCTGCTCTAAAAATAATTTCAGACGGAGGTGTTTGTTTTGCATAGGGTTGATGAGCTAAAGGGGATTTGTAATATAACTGTAAATATTCTTTGATAATTTCATTTACTGATAGTTTCGATGCTATATTGTTGTAAAAGTCTAGCATTAGGAAAGTGACAAATTTGCACAGACTGAGATGAATGAAAATGTTCAGAAAGCATAGATTATATTTATTTAATCATTACACATTGAATGTTAGTAAATTATTGACTAATGTTTAGAAAGAAAATTATTGAACAATGTTCATACTTACAGATACTGTATTTGAATGTACTTTTTATTTTTTAGTTACATTTACTAATAGTTTTGTTGTTACATTGTTGTAAAAGTCTAGCATTATGAAGCAGACAAATTTGCACAGACTGAGATGAGTGAAAATGTACAAAAAGCATAGATTAAATTTATTTCATCACTACTCATTGAATGTTAGTAAATTATTAACTAATGTTTACAAAGAAAATTATTGAACAATGCTCATACTTACTATTTGAATGTACTTTTGATTTTTTTTTTCATTACCGGGCGTAAACATTTGGCATTTGAGAAGGGCTTAAGTTATCTAATTTGAATGTGTATTATCTTTAATTTTCTGTATAATTTCTGTGTTGGTGGTGCAATAATTATATTCCATAGTTATTGTTTACATTACGATATAGTTCTAGTGCTGTTGAAAAGTTGCAGAGTGTTCTTTAATATTAACTCTATGTTGGATCATAGTGTTGAATTTTCTACAATTAACTGCAGGTAAGTATTACTCTAGTGAAAATGAAGTAACAAATTATAGGTATGGGATCATTGTAATTATACTTAAATATATTTGTTGATAGCAAGCAATAACAATGCACTATATTACCAAAATTTGAAACTGATTTGTTCTGCAGTGGTTTGTAAAATAATAATTTTGATAGGGTTTGGTGCTGTGCAGTGAGCCTGGTTATCTTGTTGCAATTTTTATTTTATAGTTTTTGTAGCTCCATTACACAGACATTTGTTACCTTAAATAATATATTTTTATAAGATTATAACTTTGTGTATTGTTACTGTATGTGCAAGCAACTATCAAACAGTTCTATGCAAAATGGCCGTAGGTACCACCCAGTGTTGTAGCTTACCTTGTCTTGAAATTAGTAGATTAATGATACTATTTCTTTATATGAAACAAACTAGCTACCACAATTACCTATTCACTAGCAAGTGTTCTTTTCATGATAAAAAATTAAACTTTACGGATGTTGTAGAATCGCTGTAATCCGACCTAATAATGCAGGTGGTTGGGCCAGATGAGCAGAAAGCTGAAGTATATATATGTCAATGTGTATTTCATTGTTTTTCAAATGTAACTAGTGTAAAAATGCACTTTTATTTAAAATATAACTAAATAAATTACACAGTGGACTGCATTTAAACAAAAATTATGTCTGTTACTATATTTATTTTAATGTACAAAAAATAATAATAAAATTGCACAAATATACATTTTCTCTAAAGGGGAAGTGAAAGGCTACTGTATAATGACTAAAGGCCATCCTCCTGTTACCCTAACACTTTGCAGTTAAAGCTCGGTTTCAGTCGCCATATTGATTTTTTTTTTAATTCTGAGAAGAAAATTGTTAATTCGGTGAATATACCGCAAATTCTATTTACCTTCAGCTACAATACAAGCATGGCAATACAGCTAGTAATGTATAGTTAGGTCGCAATTAGTCGGGAAAATTATGAATATAAAATAATTTACCATGTTATATATTATAAGGATGTCTACGAATCAGTTTACAATCAAAACAACATGCTCTCAAGCTCCGCCATGCTGGCTACCAAAGTATATTTCCTGTCCGTAGATACCGCTACAGCATTGAGTGTATGTCAACACTCTACAATTTTGATTCATATACATCTTCCGTTTTTCTTTTATTTCTTTTATATTTTACAGTTGCACAACAAAATCTTTTACGATTACATCTGTGGTACAAATAATTATTCTTGTCACACGTAATACATACACAACTCTATCTCAAATTTAAGCAAATATTTTAACAGTTAACTATCATACATCTTGATCTAGCTACACGTATGACAAACACTCATAACAACAACTGTGGTACAATGAATTATTCTAATCAAACTCATAATACCTATCCAACTTTATCTTGAACTTAAGCAAACATTTTACTTATGGTATATCCCATCCAATTATCAGAATCCCCTATTTAACTCAGGGCTTACTTTGTATAGTCCTCCAAGTATCTAGATGGCCTAACCACATGACCTGACTTTGATCTACAGACTTCTCTACTTTCCTAATTCCTATGCTTGAACATCTGACATTTCTCAAATCCTTTAAAACCTAGTTCATACTCCCCTTCTTCATTCGATTGTTTTCCTGTCCTCCTACACATGAATCCCTCAGTGGACTAGCCAACTGATTTTCCTGCGTATTTAGTGGAGGGCAGACCATATTGTCATGCCCTTCAGACCCTCACAAGCAATTACGAAAGGACTCTCTTCTCCAACACAAATCAAGTGTCTACGGTTCCTTTCTACTTCGTTGCCTGTATCTACTCTTACACTGTATGATCTAGGTCTGTCTAGAACCCTCACGACTTGTCCCCACTGCCACGTATCACCTTTCCTTACCCGAACTGAACTGCCGTCTTCAAGTGGCATCAGTTCCTTGGACTGTCTGTCGTAATACCACTTCTGTTTTTGCTGCCTTGCAGCCAAGTCAGCTTGTATGTTAGGCTGAGCCTCAGGGTTTAGAAATTTTTCAGTGAGAGGCATCAAACCTCTTAACCGTTTGCCAAAGAGTAACTGAGCTGGGGATAGCAAATTACTATCAATAGGTGTGTTTCTGTACTCTAAAAGAGCTAACATTACATCTTTCTGATCCAAAACTGCCTTCTTAAGCAATTTTTTCACAGTCTGGACATTACGTTCCACAAAGCCATTAGCTTGTGGATAGGTAGGACTTGAGGTCTTATGACTGAAGTTCCACTGTTCTGCAAAAATCTTAAACTCCCTAGAATTAAACTGTGGGCCATTATCACTATAAAATACCTCAGGGATACCATGCCTCGCCATTACCGTTTTACAATGTGTAACCACATGCGTGGATGATAGGTTCAACAAATGACTAAACCCTGGATATTTAGAGTACGCATCTACAACTAGAAGGTAATCCTTACCCTGAAACTGTAATATGTCAGCTGCTACAGCCTGCCATGGTCTACTAGGAATTGATTTATTAATTTGAGGCTCTCTAGGATTTTGATTTTGCTCTACATGCACTACAGTTGTTAACCACATCTTCTATTTCTTTTGTCATGCCAGGCCAGAATACACATTCACATGCTCGCAACTTGCACTTCTGGATACCCAAGTACTGTACTGTACTCTTGCAAAGACCTCCCGTCTCATACTCTGGGAACCACAATTTGAACCCCCATATATATAGGTAAGCCCATCATGAACTGTAAGATCCTCTCGGAAAGTCCAAAAGGGTTTAATTTCTTGTGGTATCTGCTTGTTACTAGATGGCCAACCCTTCAAAACAATTTCTTTAAGCTTACCCAATTCTACATCGCTAAGAGCTTCCTGTTGAATTCTGGTTACCATGTCCTGCGATGCCTGCATGTGGTGAATCACCGACCCCTGCTGAGCTGCTACGTTTTGCTCATGTAAATCAAATGCCTCATCAGGTTCACTAGCTCGTGATAATGCATCTGCAACTACTAACTTCCTGCCAGGTTTATATTTCAAGGTTATATTGTAATTTTGCAATTTGATTCGCATTCGTTGCAACCTTAGTGGACACTTACCCAGTGGTTTATTGAAAATGGCTTCTAGAGGCTTGTGATCTGTCTCCACAACCACTTGGCGACCATAAATATACTGGTGGAACCGTTCACGGCCATATACTACTGCCAGAAGCTCCTTTTCTATCTGAGCATAGTTTTACTGTGTTTGGGTAAGCAACTTGGATGCAAAAGCTACTGGCCCCTTGTCTTGCAGCAATACTGCCCCTAGACCTTTTTGTGAGGCATCTACTGAAACAGTGACTAACCCCTGTGGATCAAAATATTGCAACACTGGCGTGGAAGTTACCAGGTTTTTCAAATGTTGAAAAGCATTGCGTTACTGTTCTGTCCATTGCCAAACTACACCCTGCTTACATAACTCCCTCAGGACAGCGGTATGCTCTGATAGGCCGGGAACAAATTTCCCCAGATAGTTTATCATGCCTAAGAATCGCTGCAATTACTTAGAATTTGTTGGCTCTGCTAATTCCTGAATTGCCCTTAACTTATCAAAATCAACTTTGAGACCCTCCTCGCTAACAGTATGCCCAATGTATTTAACCTCTGTTTGTCCAAACTTACATTTACTGTGATTGAATGTTACACCCATCTCTGCAGCCCTTTCAAGTACTCTGACTAATCGCTTGTCATGTTCAGCTTTGTCCGTACCAAAAACAATGTCATCCACATAAATCTCTACACCCTCAATATCACTGAACAATGAACTGAAAACTCTGTGAAACACTTCTGGTGCACATGGTAACCTATAAGGTATTCATGTAAATCTAAGACAGCCATAAGATGGAGTGTCAAATGTTAATTTTGAGCTATCTTGAGACAGTCTGATCTGCCAAAACCCTTTATTAGCATTTAATGTACCAAAGTACTTTGCCCCCTTCATCTTTACTGTGACCTCTTCCAACATAGGTAATCTATAATGTTCTCTTAAGATTGCTGCATTCAAGGGCTGTGGGTCCAAACACATCCTAATTTCACCATTTGGTTTGCCCACCATGACGATAGGATTCAACCATTCAGTGGGCTCATTCACCCTCTCTATCACCTTAAGTGCTAACATTCTGTTCAGTTCCTCCTGCAGTTGGTCATGCAGCGAAAAAGGAATCCTTTGAAATGTTGCCACTGGTGCCACACTCTCTGGTCTTAAAACAAATTTGTACAGTGCTTCTTTTATGTCTCCTAATCCCTCAAACACACTTTCATACCTAGTAAGTAGGCTTGACTCAACTATTTCTACTCTTTGTATGATTCCTAATTGCTGTATGGCAGACAGCCCCAATATGGGTGGAGATTTTTGTACATTGGTCACTTGAAATTCGATTAAGGGCCGGCTCGATCCATATGTTCAGTGTGGGAGAGATAGGGATTTCAATGTAAAATTGAAAGTCGCTTTACGCATTCAGTTTTCATGATTTAACTTTCAAACAAGAATTGTAATACAGATTTTGAAGACGACTAACTCGCTATAAGACGAAAAAAGTATTTTCGTTATAAAAAACGTATTAAATCGATAGTTTAAATATTACAATCGCTGCACCTTTCAGGCTATGTAGTTTATTGAGTTAAATATTATATAGCGAATTCCGTTACGATTAAACACATAAATAAGTCAGTAGTAGCGTAACTCTATCTCATCTAGGAAAAGCGTGAGAGGTCTTTACGTAAATGAAAAATTAGCGGAGTAATGGGTTGTGTACTGGGTGGTGCGCGCGCATCCAGAGGGGAGCGGGGAGGTAGAGCAGGCGGGCGTAGTTGCCACGTCTGTTATCATCCTGAGGAGCGGCCTTGAGCAGTATCTGCGCGGACTCATCTGTAATCTGAGCTACACTACAAGGAAGTCGGCGGCCACATGTGAAGGTTGTCGGTGCGATAGTGTAACAGAAAACGATCCACAATGGGAAGAGCGAAGTGTAAAAACAAACGTCTGCCATTATATACCCAACAGAGGTCTGTCAAAAGGAAAATGCAGAATGTTCATGTAGCTAAATTTGCCAGGCATGCAGCATGCATTTACGTTTGTATGTATGCACCGTGACAGAATGTCATCATGCCTTCAGGTAGATAAGCGTGTAACGGTTGTGGGTTTTACTATACATCTGTCTTTACACAATGGTCTAACCACGCAGTACTGTAGAGTCTATATCTGAAATGAATAGTGTGTTGATGTACCGAACGAGTGTTATTGGTTTTGTGTAAGACAACAAACACATTCATAAAGTAAATGTAGATAATAAATATATCTATAACAAGCTATATTTCATGGGTGAGATTTTGTATTATGTTGCCGTAATTCTCTGACACTCCGAATTATCGGAAGAGTGACGTAGGTTTCATACTCCAGACTGTTTCATTCCGTACGTCTAATTTTCACCAAGGGAATGTTTTAAAATACCTTTATAAGACTCTACCAGTTGGATATATATTCATCCAACGCTGTATATTTTTCCGCTAGGTATAAAAGAAAAAGGCGCACGTATAAAAGACTCGTGGCTGTCATTTAGCTTGAGTGATTATCTGATATGCCATAACTGAACTTTGAATTACTTTCATCGATTGAGAAATTATTTAAATGAACTCCATGGCCATTTACTGGATAAATAAGACAAGTTTATTATTTCATTGTTATATTTACACTATTTTTGTACATAAATTGTAGAAAATTCTTTCTAGACACAAGTCAACATTAACTAAAACTGTGAACTT